>JAYMTH010001770.1:0-13977 GCA_036897465.1 Pelargonium australe | reverse complement strand
TAATTTTAAATGAGGTGTCATCACCTTATTGGTTTAACTGATATAACTTTATATCAGTTAACTGATATACATTAAACATTAAATGTATCAAAACCATCCAAGAAATAAAAAATAACCGCATTTCCTATACAGAGATACTTAAAACAAACCCTATCTCTTACAACCGAAACATTTTCTTTGCCATAAAAGAAGATATCCATGAACTCCTCGGCTATCATCATCTCCTACAACAAAACACATAAACATTAAAAGTAATAGTCAGTCGAGAAACTCAACGTAAATTAGCAAGTTTAGACCAAATTGATTACAGCTAATGCAACCCAAAATGATTTCTCCCATTTCAAAAGGGATAGAAACAAACAGGTTCCTGAAAGTTCATAAGCATCAACTGTTGTCAAAAAATAATTAAAATGCTTGGATTCAACACTATAGGCTAAAACTTACTTCTGCAATGTATGCAAAATTCAACAGTTACTTGCAAAACACCATTTCAGTGGCCATTGACTCAGAACCTATTTGCTATTGGGGTCAACAGACAAAAACAGTTGCTTCATTTATGCATTGGTTGAATCCTTTTATCAATGATATATGCAAATCACCTAACAAGAACCTACTTCCTCAAAGACAGTTGAGACCAATTCATCACTAAAGTTTCACAAAGTTAAAGTGATATTGTACAAGTTACTTAAGCGAAAAATCTAGGAACTTCTTAAATATGAAAAGTAATAATTAAGGTAGCATATTAAAAATCAGTGGCATACCGTTTTCTCGAGCCAGTTTCATTAAAAGTTTCGAAATTCCCATAAGAGTCATCATAGTCCACACTACGCAAAGAGAAACAATTAGTATTTCTGTGCTAGCTACCACAAACAGATCAGCTCAAAAACATACACGTTTTTGCACTTTTTATTTCAGGTCTTGTCTTTCGTTTTATGAAAGGCTTTACTCTTAGACACGATCTTGAAGCATTTTCGTATATGTGTTTCGCTGTCATTTGTGTCAATCTTTTTTTGCAGATCTCTGCGGTTTTTGTGCTTCGGTATACAAAACCCTATCTCTTCAGGTATTAACTACGTACATGATTATTGGATATTTGTGGTGGCCATGTTTTCTCTATGAGTCCATATATCGTACATGGAAATATATACGGAGAGAGAGAGAGAGATGTCAATCAGTACACGAGGCAGTTTTTTTGCATATTTGGATGTAATATGAGATAAGAAGAAATATTTTATTCAAGTTTTATGAAATTACCGTCAATCCAGACTTCAAGATTGTCTTGGAGAGCGCATAATAATTCCACGGTTCCACCTATTGACTTTGGTTTGCCGCAAAGAATTGTTGTTGGTGGTGGAGGTCTTTGTATCTTTTTTAGCAAACTAAAGTCGATAAGAAGAATGGTTATGAAACTATTCCATATCGATTTTGAAGTTTGAGTTGACTATAGTTCCATAAATCATGAACAAAACATTTCTTCTTTTTTGTGTGAAAACAGGTTAACACTTGAAAAATAATACCAAACAAGAAAAAAAATCAACGGTAAAACATATGTTTTTTTGGTCAGTCCACCTTTGACCAAAGATATTATGCATTGTTGTAAGCACCCTCCACCAGTAACCTTGATGACACCGGCGAAGTCCTCACAATCCAAAAACTTAGCAAAGATACATAGAGAAAAACACCATATGAAAAATGATAAAGTTGAGAAAATTCCATGGCTGAAGAAGCACGAGCAGTATGCTTGGAAAGCTATACCGCTAATAAACTCTTCCATTTTCGGTAGGGTCTAATATTACATCAAAACACCAGAAATTGAATATGCAAGAGGAAATGATATATATGCATTTGCACATATCAAAATACGGAGAGTGGAATGTGAGAGTTAAATGCCAACAATATTAGCATGTTTTTCACTTACAAAGATGGTGCTGAGAATATAGCACACCAAGGCAGCAGTGTGAGAGATTAACCAGACAAAGGCCCATATCTACAGCCTTCCTTGCCGGCATAGTCGAGATTCGGCTGGAAAAGGGCGGTGGGCTGCTGCTGTGGGGCAGGGGGTGGTGGCCGGAGTGGGTGGGAGTAGCCATGACAAAGGATAGTAACAATGAAGTGAAGTGTAGTGTAGTCGTGTAGAGTGAGGTAGGTAGAAGTGAGTTTTGTTATGGTGTGTTTGAGAACCCTCGTTTGATTTGAGTCAAATAAGGTGTTTGTGAACTTCAAGAATTTGGATTTGGATTTGAGTGAAATCCATTGACATTCAAAACATGAGATTTCAAATGACAGCTCATACCTTATCATTTGAAATTATATGTTTTCCCAAACATTATATATGAATTTAAAATACAACATTTAAAATCCAAAATTTTAAATCAAATTCATGTTCTCAAACGCAACCTTATCTTATTATATAGTTATAACTAGAGTTTCTTTATGTCGTAACTGCCCATCTTTTCACTATATGTGCATGCATGAAATGATGTGGCTATTAAAATATAATACTGCATATATATATATAATACAATATGCATAAGACCAGTAGAGCACCATCAAATGGGTTGAAGACACAAATGGATCTTCATCTCCATCAACTTTTATCTATTCAGATAAGACCACCATATGTTGAATTTGGTCATGGGTTGATTAAGAAGCAAGTAAAGGGTCACATTACCCAGCAAAAATATCAAAATCAAAAGCTAACAAAACAACCCAAACCCTACAGCACCCATCAGAAAATGAGCTGTTTTGCTCAGCCAGAGAACAAAACTACACTACACCAAATTACACAGTAAATGTTTTACCTGCCATGTCCAATAGAGTACCAACTACCAACCTTGTTGCTTTACTTGCTTGCACAACCCATATATAGCTAAAAATACAACCTTTTTAAATCTTATTTTTTTCCTTTCACGTTCTTTCTCTATCTTCATGCATATATAAACTTCATTTTTTAACCAAAAAATTATGACAAGATTGCATGTTAAATCAATCAGGTTGGCGTGCATTACTCCGTAAAAGTAAGACAAAGTTTAAGGATTGATGGTAGATAGATTCAAATAGGTTTCTATAGTTTGTACTTTTTTGATTTTTTGTTTTAATTTCTACTAGACACAAAACATGCATATTGACAACACAATAATTATAACTAAACATTTATGCTAAAACGAAACATCATGCATAGTAATATTAGTTAAGCTAACAAATTAACAAAACTAACCCACAAATGGTCACCTAGCCCAACAACTAATATGTGCAGCAGATCATACCCAAATATCAAGCCCAACTATTGAACTAAAAGCTTTAAAGCCCAACAATTCATTATCATTTATTTTTTAAAAACAAAAAAACATAAAATAAAAACAAAGGAAAAGAGTACTTACAGTGACTCGTGAAAAACAGAGAAGAGGAGAGAGGCCGGGACTGCTCCAGCGATTCCGGCGGCTTCCCGGCAGTGACAAAGAAAACAAAGAGTGGCCCAAATAAAGATAAAGAAAAAGCACACACAAAAAAATTAACAAACACTAAGACAAATCACTAAAATAAAGAAGTAAAAACACACAAATACACAACACGAAAAAGAACGACACACACAACATAACAAGAAATAAAAACAAATTAATAATCGATATTGTTTTGATTTTGATTTTTATTTTTAAATCCAATTGACGATTTTGAATAAGTTGTTTCAATAGGAATAATGTTTACAAGGTTGGGCTGGGCTTGAGAAGCAAAAAGATTTGGATTGGGCTAACCTGAAATAATTTTGCTTAGGGTGGAAATGAGAAAAGAAGGTTGTCTGCAACAACAAGACTAAGAAGAGAGACTAGAGCTTGTTTAATTCTTTGGTGGAACAGTTATTTTATTTGGTCTATTTACGTCTACGACACATTGTTGTACATGCAACTACGTAACATATATAGGAATTTCAAACTATGTAGTATATAAATTTTACAAGGTTACATAAGAATTTCAGATCGAAAAAGTTGAGATTTAATTGAGATTCTAACGTCTATATAAACATATATATATATAGGAATCTAAACTAAATTATTTTTGGCTTAAACTAAACCATTAATAATAAGTGATATCTTGTTAAAAATCTTGAATTTTGACGGATCGCTCCCAGGGACGGATGCACAACCCATACATTGGGGGCAGTTGCCCCAGTGGATTTTTTTTTTCTTTTCAAAAATACACCTTTAATTTTTATAATTTTTCATGTTTGTCTCACTAAATATTTATATTTACTCCCACTGAAATGTTTCAAAATATATTTTATTGCCCCCATTGGAAAAATTGTTTAAGTGGGATTAGAACCTAAGACCTCTCCACTTAACTTTAGTGATAATTTAGTACATCAACTAAGCTATAATGTCTTTGTGTCAAACTTTAAATTAACTAAAATATGTATAAATATAAGCATAAAAATGTAAACAAATACAACCTTAAGAGAAAAAAAACTTATGAATATTTGTGTTCAGTTGAAACAATATTTTGCCCCCACTAAATAAAATTTCTAGAGCCGTCCCTGATCCTAGGCCAATAATTATTTAGTTTAGGCTAAGCCACCAATGAGAGAACAATAAGATAATGACATCTCATTTAAAATGTTTGGATCCAGCGGGTCGCTCCGCTCCCACAAATTCACTTGGGTGGGTAACTGAGTATTTTAATGAGGTGTCGCTCTCTCATTGGTTTGGCTTAGTCTAAGCCAAAAATTTCTTGGCTTAGATTCCTTATTCTCTCTCTATATATATACACACACACGTACGTATGTATAAATTAATGAGTTTCGAGTTTTTTCCGCGGAGAATTATTAACCCTTGCCCATGTTCCCTTGTCCGTTTCGACATAGTTCTATTCTATGTTCTAGTTCTCATTATCCGCTTAAGTGAGAGTTCATCTCCCGACTTAAATAGATATGTGTGGGTTGACAAAAAAAGTCGAGTATGAAATAAAGTTTGTTTTCTGAGGGTGTGATGTCTTAATGGACGGGGTTGATCTCTTAACGAATATTGTCTCATTGCGAGTCTTTCCAACAGAAGATTATCTTAAATAATAATTTCGAAGTTAATAATCAATTCTTTTCTTCAACCTGATTTCTTAATCAGCTTTGTCTCTTTAAATTAATTCAAAATTTCACCTCATATTTAGTTGAAACTAATAGTCAGTTGATCCACACACCTAATAATTAATTAGTGTGATTTTTTTAAGTGACATCATTATTCATGTTCTAAAATAAATAAATAAAAATAATGATTCAGTATTCAGACAATGGCAATTTTGGTAATTAAAGGAAAATGAATTGCTTAATGATGACAAGCAATTTCTGGATCTCGCCGCTTCAACATTCAATTTCACTGTGAAGCTCACACACACACACTCACACTATCGTCCCTACGATGCTCGACAGAGCTCTATCAATTCGCCGGCCGGCGCAGCACCACGATGGCGGAGATGGCGGCGGCAGCGAGGAGGTGAAGCCCAAGAAGCTACACCTCTCGTTGTTGGCTACCAGAGCTGCCAATTACATTGCCCGATTGAGCAATCACTGGCCCTGTCTCATCATCTCCGTCATTGTCGTCGCATCTGTCACTTCGCTCGTCTACCACTCTCGCAACCTCGTCTGTGTCTCCACCAACAATCCCGTTGCCAGAGTCGGTCTCATCGGCTTCGACGGGCTCGAATCCGATTTCGGATACCTTGGTGTTCCCTGGTGTATGTCCCTGCTAATCTCTCTTCATTTCTCACCTTTTTTGTGTGCAAAATCGTGGGTTTTAATCGGATTTGCATTTATTTATGTCTGAAATTTGATGTGGGATGTGCCGATCTTTGGGCTCTGCTCGGATCTGGGTTTTGCTATGTTTTCATGCGAAATGATTCAGTTTTCATAGCTTGGTTGCCGCTAATGGGTTCATGTAGCCGAACCCGGCATTGCTCGGGAAATGGGTTTGTTGTAGTATTAGTTTTGTTGCTGGTGCTGAGATCTTGTAGAAATTAAGTCATTATGTTTATGGGTTTTGGGTAAAGAAAGGTTCTTTCAATGAGCTTAAGTTCAATAAGGGGCTTTGGTTTGGTAATGGAGGACACTTGTGAAAGAGCATTTAATTCTGGTTTCATAATCTTGAATGATTGAAATTTGGTATAGGATTGGTATTCTAATTCTGTAAAATCAGCATGAATGATGGTTCTCTAATTTTGTACAATACTTGTCGTTTTAGAATAATTTGGACTTGGAGCTTGAAAGAGGGTCTTAATCTGCATTCAATCTATTGAATGATGCAAATCCAATACAAGATTGATTTTATAAAATCTCATTAATCATCATGATTTTAGTAACCACTGTTGACTATGATAGTGCAGTTACCGTTCCTTACGACGACTTTGTTCATAAATGTTGTACATTAAACATGACTAAGTAATGTAGCAATGAAACTTCTGTGAGCATTTAAATATGATTTGTCTCATGGTTTTGGTCTGGTGTACAGCTTTGTTGCCGTTTTTTCTTTAATTTTACTTTGTTCTTTTGCTAAAAAAATTTATTGGGTGTATATGTATTAATGACAGTTAATTTGGAATAGATTTTAAGTTTTCAACATCTTAAATTTGCATAGAAGGTTATAGTTGAAGTCGTGCTATTTAACAAATACATTCGTGAAAGTAGGAAAATCGGATTACTTGGATTGCCACTTCTAACTCAAAAACTGTTTAGATAATTGACACTTGACAGTTTAAACTCTTATGTGGGATGAATATCTAAAATAAACAACTCTTAACTACTACTATTTCGTGACTGGACTACAGTGGGCTTGTTTGTAAACTGGTTTTCCCGGTCAGAAAGCGAATACAGTCCTAGCTCATGTTGTTTAGTGTTTTCTTTTATTAATTTACCTTTGCATTTATTTCCTATTATTTGCGGATCATAGATCTCATTTACTTCTATATACTTTTTATGCACTGTATATTTGTGTTTACCCTGCTGGAGTCTGAATTTTTCTTTTTTGTTTATAGAGCTGACTTTGAGTCTTAAATTTAATATTCTCACTGCCAGTGCCCATTTAATTCTTGTCCTTGTCAAAAGGCAGATCGAAACACGGCAAAACAGTGGAATGGACACAAAAGGATTTACTCAAGGGCTTGGAAGAATTTGTACCTATATACGAAACAAGGCCAATAAAAAACAATATGTATGGGATGGGGTTTGACCACAGCTTTGGTCTTTGGTTCATAGCCAGATGGCTGAAACCAGATCTGATGATTGAAAGTGGTGCTTTCAAGGGGCATTCCACTTGGGTTTTGAGGCAAGCAATGCCAGACACCCCAATTTTGTCAATCACACCACGGCATCCTGAGAAGTACCTAATGAAGGGCCCGGCTTATGTTGATGGGAACTGCACATATTTTGCTGGAAAGCAATTTGTGGATTTCGGTAATATGGATTGGAAGAGTGTGATGAAAAAACATGGGATTACTGATCTTAGTCGGGTTCTTATCTTCTTTGATGACCATCAGAATGAATTGAAAAGGTATTTACTTAGAGTGTCTAAATTTTAAATAAAAAAATCTCAACACCTTGGCACCTTGCAACATTTTGTATATAGCAATAATGAAGTTCAGTTGTCCGAAATTACTAATTTGTGACAGTTTCATTTGCTGATGTTGTGGGCAGGCTAAAGCAGGCACTAAAAGCTGGCTTTAAGCATCTTGTTTTTGAGGATAACTATGATACTGGAACCGGAGACCATTATTCTTTGAGGCATATATGTGATCAATTCTATATAAGAGGTGCGTTCCCATTTTGTTCTGTTTATCAGGTTGTTCTTGGAAGGATCATGAGAATTCTGTAGCAATTCCTGGACTAAACCCATGAAGTTTTGATCCCTTCACAATAATATATGGTATTATTTTACGAGAAACTACATATGGCTGTGCATAGGTTAAGATGTGAGTTTTCAAACAAAAGCACGACTTTTTTGTATTTTAGGAATTCACTGTTGTATGTGTGTACCTTCTCCTTGTTATAGTGGCAACTACCACATTATGTGAGAAAAATAAAGGAAAAGAAAGACGGATCAAATTGCTTATCAGTGCGTCAGAGCACCCAAGTCGCACAAGATAAACAATTTGAGTTGGAACTTCCTTTTGACTTCTAATGCCGTTTTTTTTTTTTTTTTTTTTTTTTTTTTTTTTAAAAAAAGGGGGCGAAAGCCTTTTTTCACACGCCAAACGTCACTAGATAGGCTATATATACACATGCCTTCCAAAATCCTTTCTAATGCCGTTATATTGACATTAGTACACTCATTTTGTACCAGATTGTCATTAATCTGTCTTCCCCTATAACATTAGTGTTCAGATATGTTTGGACTTTGTTTAGCTGCTACAATAAAGTAAAACATAGATACTCCCTTGGATGTTTTTGCAGTTATACCAACAATATCTCAAAGATAAGTTGGTTAGAACCCCCTTAATTTCATTACAACAAGAACACGTGGGGGTATAAAGGGTAAAGTCCAACCCCAACTAGTTTATCTTTAATTTCTACAAAAATGGGAAGCGCACTGTCATTTTGGGATGGAGTATATGAAATCATTTTGCATTTAATATAGGCATTTGGTGTTGGTGGATTCATTTTGCATTTAAACTCGTGCAGGAGGCGGTCATACCTGCTTCAAGGATGGTGATGAAGCCAGGGTTAGATCAAGAAGGAAGAATTTATGGGAGAAAGCAGTGGATATAGAAGAGTTGTGTGGGCCGGGAGAAGCCTGGTGGGGTGTTAAAGGGGAAATGCGGGATAACTTCAATCACAGTAATGTGCAAATTTCCTACGCACAACATTTCCAAAACAGCAGGTTCGTTGAATCAGTTCTTGATGTGTACTGGGAGCTCCCTCCAGTGGCTGGTCCTTCTCTCACTCATCAGACACGATATGACCCTGGTCGCGCACCTTCTCCAATTGTTGAATATGGTCAATATGGCTTGTTCCAGCGTCTTGGTTTAGGTAGACTCGAACCTTCTGTTTTTAATGGATATACTCAAATGGTATATCTTCAGATATCAGTACCATAATCAAACTTACAACCTAAGAGGATGAAAATGAGTTGTGAGTTTCACACATGAACCGTAACATTAATTTGTTAATATTGTGCCTTTTTGTCATTGTCATATATACTTGTGTTTTTCTTCCCTCTATGCTAAGATTCACTTGACAACTTAGCTTTTGGGTTAGTTAGTATAGTCTTGCCTCCCCTATGCGGTCTCCTGTTCACAATGAAGAAGTAAATATCGGTAGGAGAGTGTCGATTTATCTACTCGATTAGGCTTTTCGATTGGAGGAGATTCCATAATAACCATAGTTATGTGACCTCCTTTTCTCTTTATCCTTGTTTATTTAGGGGGTCGAACATATAGTCTTTTTTATGGCATATTATGCAATATGCAGTAGTTGGTGTATAGATATTGATTGTTAATGCTAACTGCATTTGTGACATTGGGGGTCAATGGTACTCTAAGACTCCTCTTCTGATCATATAATGCCACAAAAACAAGTTACTTTTGGTTACTATTACTAAGTTATTGACATTATGATTTATGGATGATTTTTCATCATAAAATTTGGATCATGATTTTTTTTTCAAGGTTTTAGTTATTTATTATCACTTATTATGGGGATGGTTGGAGGGTTACTTATTCCATCTATATTAACATGTATTTATGCTGGTTTGTCCAACGTCGATTGTGGATGAGGTTGTGTGGTTGGTTTGTAATGTGAGGAATAGGCTCGTCTTTTGAGCCAGTTTTTGGGTGAGAAGAATTGGGAGTCAATTGTGGATTCAACAATCGATGGGAGAGTTATATGCATAGACATGTGTTGCTTGCTACTTTGACGAGTGTGTATAGGTGTTTAAAGTGTGTTTTAGTTGCAAGACCGTCGAAAACAGTCTAAGTCAAGGTGGTACACCTTAAGAAGATAGAATTCGGCTAGGGCACATAGGTCCCATTGCCGCTGATGAGGAATCGGTGAAGGGAGGATCGATACTTGTCGCAAGAAAGCAACAGGGCAAGTGTAGAGTAGCCTGAA
Organism: Pelargonium australe; assembly: GCA_036897465.1. Lineage (NCBI taxonomy): Eukaryota > Viridiplantae > Streptophyta > Magnoliopsida > Geraniales > Geraniaceae > Pelargonium > Pelargonium australe. Next base: position 3,896 of record JAYMTH010001770.1, on the reverse strand, counting down.
AAAATGAGTTTCCCCAAAATGCCTTTGGGTGGCCATGCGATACACTCCCATACTTGTGATATAGGTATAAGCTCATTGTCCTAATTGTTGTTGTATTTTGTGTTTGACGCTCATGGAGAACCCTGAGGCGCCGCAAAGGGATGATTCGCTTTGTCGAGAACAATAATCTTGCCTTTCTCTTGTGGTCTCCGACCCGATACAAATAAGTGTTATTTATGTATACATCCTTAAAATCACAAGGTAACAACCTCAATGTTGATAAACATACAAAATAATAATAATGGGAGAGAGCAATTAGGAAGATGAGTTTTGTAAAAGCAAGCAAGCCATTTACACAACAATAGAGGTTCAGAAGATACACAAATTCCCATAACACAAAAACAAACATATAAATATATATAATATGGATATGACCCCAGTAAAATTCCTCTAACTATAAGGACAAATGCAATATGCATACCCTAAAACATTGAATTCCTTGAAGAAAACATGTACTATTATATATGGCTATATGGAACAAGCTGTCCAAAATATATCCTTTGCTTTCACTCTTGTGCTAGTTTCTGTTCTTGCACTTCTCCATTGCCCTTGGAGCTGAAATTGAGAGCATTTCAATGGATCAGTTTCATAAGAACTTTCACAAATAGCCATAAACTAAATACAAAACAAAAATCCAACCATCTCATCAAGAAAACAAGGTTGTTCTTAATTCTGGGTTTCAGGTTGAAAATATCTGACCAAACCCGATCTATAAGAGATGTGAGACGTGGGTTTGCACCAGAAAAGGTGTGCCCACGGGTTCTGGTCCAAATTGTCAGGTCTACTCTACATAGGACGGAGCAAAAAATACCCAAGACCGGAAGAACGAGCTATGTTGCAAGTAATGCTAAGACATATAGTGAGTTAACCGACCATGCTCAACAGATGAAAAATTGGAGAACTGATGCTCAAAGAGATGTGGCATAAAGTCGGACATACCAAGACCAATTGCCTCTGAGCCTTTCATGATCCTTAGCCTCTTGCAGGAGTCGGTAAACATACTGCAAAAACAAATATCAAAAGAAACATTTTTAGAAACAAAAGATGAGCTTGTTAGCTCCAACAACCACTTGCAAAAAACAATTATCAGATCAAAGATATGGATCATGTTAGCTTTTAACCAAAAGGACCAAAGTCGCATGTGTGAGTGTTCAAATTCCAAGTTTAAACAACTAATCAAAAGTCAAATATCATGTGTTAGTTTAGATTGATTCCTCATCAAATCAAATATAATAGTAATAGTTATATAGTTTATACAATTTCATTAGAATAAATCACACGACTTATTCAAAGATTTGGAAGTGAGAATGGAGAAAGAACTTACTCCCATGGGACATCGCCAACAAGCATCCAGTCATGATCCTTGTCTTCGTATGTAAGCACATACTCAGAGCCGTGGAGAAGATCCATCAAACGGCTCTCACTGAGGCCATCTCTCCCGGGAAGTCCATGAGAACTGCACTGCCCTGCATCACCATCATTCACAAATGGTGTTAAACACCTATGAGACGTTGATTACAAAAACAGCACATAAAAAACCGTTATGGATCGGAGTAGCGCATAACATATAACAGTATCAATCCGACTTTGAGCTCAAAGGTTCAAGTCAAGGAAATAAGTTGCATACAAAAGTGACTGTTTCTAGGCTCCACAATGGTTGTGCATGACAATTAACTATCCTATTCTTAATCTTCTTTAAACCAATTATACCTTGCAAGTGATGTCAAAAATTGCTTCAATTTTGCTGCTAGTTGTTGAAGAAGCTTACCAATGGTGAAGCAGCTGAACATCTTCTCAAGAGCTGATGAGAGTTCCACATAGTTGCTGTAGATTTTGAGATCAACCTTCCTCAAGTACGGAGCGCCATCCATGCTCACCTTAACATAGAGACAACCTGGTCCGGTTTTGCTTTCGGAGTCATCTCCGTTCTTCACTGAATTAGAGGCCATGGTGTTCTTCCGGAAAGAACGAATTGGTGGCCATCCTACCACCTGTGCCCTATTACACAAACTGTCTTCTCAGTATATTGCCTATGTGAACAATTAGTACTTCTTATGTAACATAGAGACATGCAATTCACATTGAAGCTAGAAGAGACCAAACACAAGTACCAAAACTCACAAAATGGATGTATTCTAACAAACAAAAGTGAGGGTCAATCAAATTACAACACACACACACACACACACACACAAAAAAGAAGAAGGTAAAAATCAGTTCATTGAACATCTTGTTTTCCCATGGAAATCAAGTGTTTGAGTCAAGACAATAAGCTAGAAGAGACCTTAGTACCTTACACAAATAGCAAAACCCACAAAATGGATATATTATAACCAACAAAAGTGAGGGTCAATCAAATTACAACACAAAAACCAGGTAAAAATCAGTTCATAGAACAAGATACAAGACAGTAAAAGAAGAGAGGCAAAAAAGGGCAAGATGATGGAAGAACTTAGTTTCACATGCAAGTCAAATGTTTGAGTCAGGACAATAAGCTGGAAGAGACCTTACACAAGGAGCAAAACTCACAAATATGAAAGAAAAAAAATGAAAAAGAAGCAAGGAAACAAAAGTGAGGATCAACCAAAATACAACCCAAAACCCGAAAAGGCATAGATAAAAAGGGTAAGATTATGAAGAACATGAGCAAGTGAAGTAGAATCCAATACAAACAACATTAATGATCTCTTCCAAGTTCCAACCCCAAAATTCAAATCATTTTCAATCTCAGTTCTCATATCTTGAGGTCTCAGAGGGTTCATAGAAACTATAATCACAACCACACAAGCAAAAAGAGCAAAAAGAGCAAAAAGATAAACTTACTTAGCTGCAGGAGCAGCACCACCATGGTCAGCAGAAACATGTTCCTTGCTGTTGTCTTGAACAGGCTTTGAAGATTGAGGAACAACAGCAACACCATCTTTCATGGCAGGTCCTGGTTTCTGGGTACCATTTCCATTACACTCCAAACCTCTGGGAGTGAACAAGGCAGCTCCTTTTTTCCCCAAATCAACCTGATCAGATGAAACAGAGAAAACCCATTTCCCAGACCCAGAAGAGCCATCAATGTTGGCATCAGCAAAGCCTCTTTTAGAACCAGAAACAAGGTTCTTCAAGGGAGCTGCAGCAACAGAGAACCCATTATGCTTCTCCTCCAAATCCTTCCCAAAAAGTGAAACCCCAAGACCAAGACCACAACCAGCTAGTTTCTTCTCAGGAAGAGACTCAGAGTCAGAGTCAGAACCAGGAAGGCCAAGCCTGAGCTCAGTCTCCTTGAGATTGAGAGCAGTGGTGTTGTTGCTGTTGTTGTCCAGAGTTGAGGAGGAAGAAGATGATGACAGCTTGTTCACAGAGCTTCTCTCCATTGAAGAAGTCTCTGCTAAGCCTATGTAATCATGCTCCTGTGGTGTAGACATCAAAGTTTCATACAAGAAAGAGACCAAAACAAAGAAGAAAAAAGAGAGTGGCTTGGTGAGCAAGAGAGAGGTTGGAGAGGAAAAAGAGAAGAGAGTGTGCTTGTTGTGTGTGTGTGCTGTAGAGAGACAATGCAGAGAGACACTCTGGTTTTTAGCTCTAAAAAGGAGCTGGTTTTGTTTATGCAGAAGAAGAAAAAAAAGAACCTTCTTGGGCCTTTCTGTAGCCTTTTTTTTTTCACCTTCATAATTACTAATACTATAATATCTAAGCCATTTAGTTTTGAGATAATGGTCATTTTAGTCATCAAAGTTTGGCAAAATAGTTTAAGTAGTGCTTAATTTGAAATTTTAGCCAATTTGGTATTCAATTTGAAGTTTACCTAGCCTAAGTAGTACCTAATCTAACACCGTTATATATTCCATCTATTTTAAATGATGTGG
>JAYMTH010001769.1:0-13977 GCA_036897465.1 Pelargonium australe | reverse complement strand
TCAGAGATGTTTGTTCAACTGAGGGGGAGACATAAATACGCGTTGCACTCTTTTTCCCTTCGTTAAGGTTTTTATCCGATTGAGTTTTTCCTGACAAGGTTTTTAGCGAGACAACATTAATGCGTATAATCATTTTTATTTTATGGACATTTAGGGGAAGTATTGTAATATTTATATGTCTGTGGGCCCCACCACTTGAAATGGTAGAAAAATAAGAAAACATGTGGGGCCCACAAGAGAGAAAAATGAAGAAAAGTTGAGGAAAAGTGATCCGTGAATGTATAGTAAATTGATGAATTTTGCCTATAAATAGAGAGTCATTTCTCTCATTGTAACACACCAAATTTGAGTAATAGATCATCTCTTTTGTTCTCTCGGTTTTACAACAATATAGGTATTGTCTATTGCCTGTGAAAGGTTCAAGTAAACAAATCCAACGCCACAGTGCTCTTAAATCTTCATCTTCATCATCAGTAAAAACCCATTTCTATTGTGCCCTTAAATCTTCATCTACCGTTGAAAAACATTGCAATTCTGTTCTTCAGTCTTCAGTAAAAACCCATTGCTACTGTGCCCTTAAATCTTCACCATCATCAGTGAACTGAAAACCCAGAGCTACATAGTGTCCTTCAAGTTCAATCTTACTATAACAGAGAAGAACAGAGATAATGGGCTAGACCCACCATTAATATCGGTGCCCAAGCTACAGAAGAGAAAGCCCAAACATACCCAGTAACAAGACTAGAAAAAAAATGAAAGCCCAGAACTTAAAATACGTAATCATACCTCAAAATTCAAAAGTATGTCCATCTCGTTGATACAGCGAATATGGTGCTCCATGGGAGCTATGGTCTGCTGTCTTCTTCTTCTTCTTCCCTGGCCATTACAGATCTTCCAAGCCACATTCTCAAGCAAATTCTGTCCAGACTGCCCATCAAAACCCTCGTAACCAGCAAGCTTGTCTGCAAATCATGGCTCCAGCTCATCAATGACCCCTATTTTGCCAAACTGCACCAGAACAGAGCAAAAATTGAGGTTTGTTTGCAACAGTACTCCTTTCATTCGACCGCAAAACTTTACATGGGTAATTTCTGTTCTCGCTCTCTTGATATAAAGTTCGATACTTTATTTCATCTCCCCAAATTCCAAGTTCTGTCCGATAATTCCATCTCCCCATACTGGTCGGAACTTAATTATGATGCGATTGTGATTGTAGTGCAAAACACCAAATTTGTCAATTGTTGTAATGGATTACTATGTTTTAGTGGGTCTGGATATAACCAGTTTGCCTTGGTAGTATGGAATCCAATAACGAGTGAGTTCATTACATTTACTCATTTTCCAGTATCTAGAGCACAAATTTGTTACTATTATCATTATGGGTTGGGTTTTAGCCGAAATGCAAATAGATTCAAACTCTTGCGTGTTGTAGGCCGAAAGGAGAACTACTGGTCTGAAGAGGTGTTTGTTGTTGAGATATGTACAATTGAGAAAGAATGCTCTTGGAGAGATGTTGGTCCTTTTCCTTACTCTGTTTCAGGGGATTCGTATTGCCGGTTGATCAGACCTTTTGTGCAAGATGCCCTTCATTGGGTTTGTGATGATCCTTATAATAGTTCTGATATGGTTATAGTTTCTTTCAACTTTGATGATGAAAAGTTTGGAGAAGTTCCACTACCACCACACTTGAAGAATAAGACCCCTTGTGGCTTATACAGAGAGGGAGTCGGGGTATTGGCAGGTTGCCTATTTTTAGCTGCGAATACAGAACGAGATGTTAAGATATGGTTGATGAAGGAAGATGGGGTCCCAAATTCCTGGACTGAAGTATTTTCTTTGCCGTTTACTACTATGGATGAGTGGAGAAAGTACACACAGAGCATACCTGTTTGTTATTTGGAGAATGGAGAAATACTAATGAGAAACGCCAAGTCTATCGACACTGGTTCTTTTTTGTATAATCCACTTCTAAAGCGTGTGAAAGATTTCGCTTTTGGTTCTTTGCGTGCTTTCATTGCTTATAGTCCAAGTCTTGTTTCGATGAAGGATTCTATGATGGGATATAGGGTGCATTCCAAATTATCAAGGTAAATGTATGCTTTCACCCTATATGAATTCACCTTTCTAAGTTCCTTACTGCTTGGTAGATAGATATGGATATATACATAATTTTTTATATATCTACTCAACTCTGAATTTATGATTCATTTATATGAACCAGTTATATATATCTTTTGAAGTTCATCTTATTTGAGTTTTTGGTTTAGGCGGGCTACTCTTCATTGGTGAAGATCATCACCGGTATGTTTCTATCAACCACAAAGATAAAGAGTTGGATTTTATCCTTTAAGTTAAATTCATTTTCTCAAGTGTGTTGGTTTTCAAAATACCCTTCTGTTGTTAGTGACTTGGATCATGGCAAGGTTCTCAAAAAAATACTAAAAATTTAAGTTCAAAGTTTATTGTATATATTCCAGTTGCATAACATTCACTCGTTTTTCATTTGTTTTTGTTCTTCCTTTATACCAGCTGATAAAGCTTGTCCCTCAGAACAATGAGAAGGATACGGAGTCAGACTTGAAGCCAAACTCCAAGATCATGAAGAGGTATTTAAATAGGCGGAGAAGTTGAAAAACGACTGATTTTTCAGGTGACAATGGCGTCTTGAAGGCCAGTGACTCAGATATTTCAGTAATTTATTCATTGTGACAATCAAAATAGTTAGAGAATTTTAATCGGATTTGATCGGGTCAAACATTTCACTTTTGAGTTTTTCTTTTTGGCTTGATTTAAGTACTAGTATGAGTTGTTTAAGAGTGGAATAAATGTAGTGGTAAAAAACAACATATCTTCATCTTTGCATATATGCTTTGTTGACTTGTCTGCAAATCATGGCTCTATCACATTAATCATCTTTGAATATCGTAGTTACGTCCAATAAAGTTGTTGTTAATTATAATAATTAGGGTTTGTCAAGTGTGATGGTTGTCTAAATTTAGAATTGTGATGTATCCCTAGTTCTTTGAGTTTGCTTGTATATTTGCACAAGAGTTGCTGATAGAAGCAACAATGAATGTGGATTATTTTGTTTCTTGCTAACTCTTATTTATGTTTCTATGTCAATAACAAACATAAAAAAGAGTTAGATTTTTATCCTTAAATGGCTCATTTCATTTATTCATGTGTGTTAGTTTTGAAAAGACCATCTCCCTTTCTTGTTAGTGACTTGGATCATGACAAGTTACCAAGGGAAAAATATATATCAAGTTAGATTTTGAGCTATGATTTTCTTTTAGGAATAAGAATGAGAATGCGATTCTCGTCTATCATGTTTAAGTTATGACTTTTGTTGTATGTAAATTGCTCGGAAATGATAAATCTTATTCTCATTACGATTCTTGATTCTTCCCTTATCTTCACTTAGAGCCACCATGTCAAGAAAGTTCCACTACCAAAAATCAGATAATAAACTCATGAGCACAAAATATCTCTTTTCATTGTTTGGTAATTACTACTAAAATAGCTCATAACCATTTGCAATTGTCGATAAGCTAAAATAAAAGAGTTGTGCACCCCTAGTAAAAGTAGTTACTGAAAAAGTTATGCACCCCCAGAAAAAGAGTTATTTAGACCAAGTAAAAGACACTTGTCATTCTATCTTTTTTATCTTCTCATAGATTTCTTGTATAATTCAATTTGTCGATTACCTTTAATATCACTATAGTTATTTGTCTTCCTTTTTTAACTATATTTCATATAACATAAGTATTTACTATATTTGTTAACATTTTTAATCAAACAGTTAAACAGTTTCTTTTTAAAAATGGTTGAAGTGCAAAACTGCTCGTGATTCCTTCCTGATTATGAGCTATTTATGAGAAGTTATCCAAACACCCTCTTTAACTCTAGTTCTCTAAGAAAAAACACACTTAAAATTTTAGTACTCTAATTCCGCTTAGCGAAAATGTTTGTACTAACACAAGCCGTTAAATTTTTAGTACTCTCATTCCGCATAGCGAAAATGTTTGTATTAACACGAGCCAGGCCCGGCTGCAAATTTTTATTTTTAGCTGTAGTTTTTATCTGCGATTAAGAACTGCAATAATAGTAGCTATTAGCAACGGTTAAAAAACTGCAATAGTGTGACAATTTGGACTTTTAGCTGCTTTTATTAGTTGCGATTAATAACTGCAATAAAAGTAAGATTAATTCAATTCCTATCTACAACTTAAAAACTAAACGGGCATTCGCAAAACTTGTACCTTTGTGTTTAATCAACCATTTTATACTTTTTTTTTGTTCACGTCAACCACAATTTAAAAATTTTGGGGCCCAATTATAAATTAGAGAAAATAAAGTATCCAAATCCTTATCTTGAACCCGAGATCTCAAACAGTATACAAAATGCCTAATCCACTTGACATAATCTGCGTTGATGAAACATTTAAGTTAAAAATAATTCAAGAACCAAATCAAATATAAACACTAATACCAAAAACCAGAATGAGTGTTTCACCTATTTTTTGAAGTTATCTTTTGTTCTGAATGATAAAAAAATAAAAACTGTTCGACTAAAAGGCAGTCCTATTATACTCGTTGATACATCGATCAGCGTGAATAATGAATATGGCATTCCATCGGAGCTATGGTCTGTCTTCTTCTTCTTCGTCCATCTCAAATCTTCCGAGCCAAATTCTCATGGAGATTCTGTCCAGACTGCCCATCAAGACCCTGGTAAACAGCAAGCTTGTCTGCAAATCATGGCTTCATCTCATCAATGACCCCTGTTTTGCCAAACTGCACCATAACAGAGCAAAAGTCGAGGTCTATTTCGAAGAGTACTTCTCTGGATCGACAACAAAACTTTACATGGGTAATTTCTGTTCTCGTTCTATTGATATAAAGGTCCATACTTTATTTAAACTCCCCAAATTCGAAGTTGAGTTCGATAATTCCATCTCCCCAAACTGGTCGATACTTAATTATGATGCGATTGCAGTGAGAATTAAGCCCCAAATTTGTCAATTGTTGTAATGGATTACTATGTTTTAGGGGATCTAGATTTGACCAGTTTGCCTTGATATGGAATCCAATAACCAGTGAGTTCATTACATTTCCTGCATTTAGAGCACAAAATTGCTGTTACTATTATGGGTTGGGTTTTAGCCGAAATGCGAATAGATTCAAACTCTTGCGTGTTATAGGCCGAAAGGAGGACCACTGGTCGTCTGAAGAGGTGGTTGTTGTTGAGATATGTACAATTGAGAAAGGATGTTGTTGGAGAATTGTTGGTCCTTTTCCTTATTCTGTTTCGAGTAATTCGTGTTGCCGGTTGATCGGGCCTTTCTTGCTAGGTGCCCTTCATTGGGTTTGTGATGATCCTCGTACTTCTGGTATAGTTATATTTTCTTTCAATTTTGATGATGACAAGTTTGGGGACGTTCCACTACCCCCGCAGTTGAAGAATAGGACCCCTTTTGGCTTATACAGAGAGGGAGTCGGGGTATTGGCAGGTTGCTTATTTTTTGCTGAGAATACAGAACGAGATGTTAAGGTATGGTCGATGAAGGAATATGGTGTCCCGAATTCCTGGACTGAAGTATTTTCTTTGCCGTTTACTACTATGGATGAGTGGATAAAGTACACACACAGTTTACCTGTTTGTTATTTGGAGAATGGAGAAATACTAATGAGAAATGCTAGGTTTATTGACTCTGATTTGTTTTTGTATATTCTGCGGGTGCTATGATTGCATTATTTGCATATAGTCCAAGTCTTGTTTCGTTGAAGGATTCTATGATGGGATATAGGGTGCATTCCAAATTACCAAGGTAAATGTATGCTTTCACTCGATTTGAATTCACCTTTCTAAGTTCCTTACCGCTTTGTAGCTACTCAACTCTGAATTTTTGATTCATTTATTCATGTGTGTTAGTTTTCCAAAATACCATTTATTGTTAGTGACTTGGATCATGGCAAGGTTCTCGAAAAAACACCAAATGTTTAAGTTCAAATTTTATCCGTTATATTCCAATTGCATGACATTCATTCGTTTTTTTTTTTTTTTTTTTTTTTTTTTGTTCTTCCTCCATGCTTGATAGGTGAAGAATGCGAAGCTTGTCTCTCAGAACAATGGGAAGGATACAGAATCAGACTTGAAGCCAAACTCCAAGATCATGAAGAGATATTTAAATAGGCGGAGTAGGTGAAAAACATCTGATTTTTCAGGTGACAATGGCGTCTTGAAGGCCAGTGAGTTAGATATTTCAGTAATTTATTTTATTGTGACAGTCAAAATAGTTAGAGAATTTTAGTCGGATTTGATCTGGTCAAACATTCTCTGTTTGAGAACTTGATCAAATTTTTATAAGATTATGAGATTTTATCTGCATCACAGTCATTGAAAGCTATATTATTTCCACGACTTGTATGGCATCATCATGATATGCTGATTAATAATGATCATATTTGATAACTTAGTTTATAAACTCTACAATGGAGTCGTAATTAAAATAACAATCAAAACTTTATATCTAGACTCGAACACCAAGTGCACAAACAAGTACACAAACGTCACGTGTATTACATCAGTACACATTTTCATGTATCATCTCCTACCAGTTTGTTAAAAAAAAAAAAAAAAAGTTTTGGCTGTTAAGAAAGCTCCATCTACCAATAATCAAGATTACAAACTACTCAGCTCTATCTCCATATATCCTATTTAAACTCTAGCTCTCTAAGATAAAACACACACTTTGTGGTACTCCATTTCCGGTTAATTAGCAAATATATTTGCGGGAAGGTTGAGTCCTAACTGATATGGGTAACAAAATCCTAGAAAATATGATCATTTTTTGCTGAAAAAAATACTTTGCTTTATATCCAAATTATTTTGTCCCTAATCTTTATCAACCATATTCCAAATCTCTTCCTTCTCCAGAAGATAATGAGATAGCAAAAACTGTTCATGGAAGCTCCTCACAATACAGCTGCAGAGGAAGGAGAGCAATGGACATCTTCTTCTTCTTCTTTTTCTTCCTCGGGCATCACAGATCTTCCGTTCCACATTCTCATGGAGATTCTGTTGAGACTTCCCATCAAAACCCTAGTGGCCACCAAAAGTGTCTGCAAATCATGGCTCCATCTCATCAACGACCCGTATTTCGCCAAGCTGCACCATTTCAGAGCAAAAGTTGAGGTTTGTTTCCTAAACTATGTTGAAGAGAAGACTAGGTTCCGTTTCCGGAACAAATCTCATACTATTGATTTACTTCAACTCCCAAAATTCAAAGTTAGCTCCAAAAAGCATTCTAGTTATAAAGATCTGGTAGGAGCCCCCACTTTAGTCAATTCTTGTAATGGCTTACTCTGCTGTCATGATGATGACTCGAACAAGTTGTTGATATGGAATCCGATAACGAGTGAGTTCATTGTCGTTCCTCCCCTTACGAAAGATCATGCCACAGATCGTCATGGTATCCCAACATATCGTGCTCATGGTTTCGGTTTTAGCCAAAAGGAAAATAGATTCAAGCTCGTGCGCTTGATGGGGGATCGAAAGAGACCTAAAACGGTTGGTGTAGCTGAGATATGCACAATCGAAAAAGGATCTTCTTGGAGAACTCTTGGTCCTCTTCCCCGTTATATCTGGAAATCGCTACCCCATCCTTGGTTTAGTCCATTGACCGGAACTTTCTTGCAAGGTGCTATTCACTGGTTTGGTGTAAACTGCACTAGTCATTGCACGGCTTTAGTTTCTTTCAATTTCGATGATGAAAAGTTGAGACTAGTTCCACTCCCGACGCACTTCAACGATAACTTTGAACTAGCTTTCAAGTATAAAAATTTATATACAGTCGGGGAATTGGGAGGTTGTCTGTTTGTAACTCATAACACTGATCAAAGAGTTAACGTATGGTTGATGAAGGAATACGGTGTTCAGGATTCGTGGACTCAAGTCTGTTCTTTGAAGTTTGATAGAGAGATGTATGCATTCTGCTTACCAATATGTTACATGGACAACGGGAAATTACTAATGGCTCGTTGCAAGGACCGATATTTAACTAGTTTGATTTTGCTTAATTCAGTTATAGAGGGTCTTAGAATTTTAGGCGATGGTCCTGCAACTCTTAGAGTGATGGCTTATAGTCCAAGTCTTGTTCGGCTCAAGGATACTATGATGGAATATGACGACGTGCACGTAACAGCAAGGTAAATATATGAATATACGCGTTTTGTACATGCCTTACTATTGATTATTTATCTGGTTTGCAAATGCATGTCTTCAATATCCAAATTTGATATATGTTGTGTTTCGTGTCCTTCGAATTTGTTTTAGTGATTGAACAAGAGTTTCTGATAACACAATATATAGCAACAGAAGATTAGTTAATTTAATTTGTTCTCAATTTGACTACTTAATTATTGTATTAATTGGTTTTTGTTTTATATATTTACTCAACTCTGATCTATGATTTATTCACATGAACTAACTTTTTTGGTATAATGCTCTCAATATTGCATCTTTTGGTTTAGGTTTGCTGATTCGAAACGTAGAAAAAGGGCTACATCTCATAGTTGGTGGAAATCAATGGTATGTTTCTACATATATAAGATCTAAAAGGTAGCGTTTGGATTATAATTATCGTTTAATAATGAGAATCAAGAATTGGAATGAGTATGAGATTCTCATTGTTCGTATTTGGAGACATTATCATTCTCATGATTCTTCGGTCAAGAATCATTCTCGTTTCCAATTCTTTTTATCCAAATGGTACCGAAATGTAGTTGGATTTCATACTTTAAATCCCATTTTATTTAAATTTGAAGTTCATAATAATTTATTCTTTATATTTCAGCTGTGCAAATAGGAAGCCAAACTCAAGAAACAGCCAGAGAAGTGGAAAAACAAAGAATCTCTTTTGCATATTTCTTGGAGGACTGGCCAGTTGATCATTGAAGTTCCCTTCATTGGGTTGATGCAGATTGCCATATTGTTCTAATAATATGGTTATAGTTTCTTTTATTTTCGACCATGAAAACTTTGGAGATCGATCTTGAATTATCTTACAATTTAAGAGATGATGTATTGGGTCGTTTTAGCAGGTTGTTTATTTATAATTGAGGTAAGAGAAGAGTTCATAGCATTCCCAACTTTTGATTTTCCAATTTATAAGCCCAATAAAAAAAGAGCTATTTTCGTCAAGTACTCGTGCAATTGTCTATTTCTTTTAACTACTTGTATATTCATTATATAACTCGACATGCACAAATATGCATAGATAAATGCTAATTCATATGAACAAATTAATAATAAAACAAAGTTTTGCAAGTATATATTATTTAAACAAAACTAACTTCTATATATTGAAAATATAGCCAAACTAGTTACAACATTACATAAATTCCAATAATAGTTATGAACTTGTTGCTCATGATATGGGCAACTATTGTACGAGCATACCAACATGCTAACATATTTCTAATCAAACGGTAAAGATAATATGGGACCGTGTCATATTTCGTGATAGAATCTTTGAGCTGAACAAGACTTGGATTAAAAAACAAGTATATAGAGTTCTAATACATTTTAGAACTGGATTATACAAAATTAAGCTATAACCCGCCATCATCAGTACTATGTAATCACTCGTTCCAGTTGGAGTAAACTCCAAAGAAATTACTTGTGTCCATGAATTGTGATCACAATACTCCATCATCAACCATGTGCTAAAACTTCGATCTATAATTTCAGTTACAAATAAACAATCTGCCAATACCCCAATTTTACTCTTTTTGGATACTACATTCGTATTCTTAAAGTGTGAAGGGAGTTGAACTCTGGCAAACACTTCATCATCGAAATCAAAAGATAATATACCCCAATCCGAATTTCGGCTAAGCCAATGAAGCTTACCATGCAAGAAAGTCCCAATTCCATAAGGCTCAAATGTCTTCCACGATGAGTAAGGAAGAGAACAAATGGTTTTCTAAGAGCCTCTTTTCTCAATGGTACGTATCTTAGCTACAACAACATCGTCATGAGACGACTCCTTCTTTCGACGAAAGATGCACAAAAGTTTGAATCTTTTAGCTCTTTGGCTAAAACCCAACCCAAAAGTATAAGAGAAGTTTCTTGACCAACCCTTACACATTCTAGGTGGAGGAAGTATTTGGAACCCTCTGCTAAATGGATTACATATCAAAGCAAACCCGTCGCATTTGCTACCATAGCAGAGTAACCAATTACAAGAATTGACAAAGCCGAGATAGCCCCTGAGTTTTGGGAGTTCATACAAAGTTTCGAGTTTCGTGTAACCAAGAGAATGAGAATCATTGATCAGCGATGAGATGTTACCTGTGGAAAGTTTTATCGTATCGTTGCCTTGGTAGTAGTTTTTAAGAAAACAAAGCTCAAGTTTTGAGCTGGCCTGGCGCAGCTTGGAAAAAAGGGGGTCATTGATGAGATGGAGCCATGAATTGCTGACACATTTGAGAGCCACTAGGGTTTTGATGGGAAGTCTGCACATAATATCCATGAGAATGTGGCTTGGAAGATCTGTGATGGTGACCGAGGAAGAAGAAGCTTCCATTTCTATCTAATGATCTGAAGAAGAAGAAAAAGATTAGAGAGAGAATTAGGGTTTGGCTGCAAATTGCAACTACATAATATTTATATTTTTTAACCCACTAGGGTTTGATGACACATTAATTTGTATTTGCGGGTTGTGTTACGGGTTTAATATTATGTTTTTATTATTATTATAAATTGAGCTACACAATATGACTGCATGCAGGAGACTCGAACCTGATCAGATCTCTATGAGTTTAATATTATGTTGAATGGGTCAATTTAGATTCCATCTAATAATTAAACGGGTTGGATTGTATGATACAAATACGGACCATTTATGAGTGGGCTGAAACAATATGACGTGAATATCCAAAACCCTAACTACTCTAATCTATGTCAAACTGATATTCCAAATCTCTTCCTTCTCCAGAAGATAATCAGATAGCAAAAACTGGCCATGAAAGCTCTTCACAATCACAATAATGCAACAGAGGAAGCAGAGCAATGGACAGCTTCTTCTTCTTCTTCTTCCCTGGCCATTACAGATCTTCCGAGCCACATTCTCATGGATATTCTGTCCAGACTTCCCATCAAAACCCTTCTGGCTAGCAAATGTGTCTGCAAATCATGGCTCCATCTCATCATTGACCCCTATTTTTCCAAGCTGCACCATGCCAGAGCAAAAGTTGAGCTTTTTCTCCAAAACTTTTCTAAAGAGAAGACTAGCTCCCATTCTCTTGGTTTACTTCAGCTCCCAAAATTCGTAATTGACCCCAAACTTTTTGTTAATAACGAGCCACTTGAGTTTATCAATTCTTGTAATGGGTTAATCTGCTACAAATATTACAAGTTTATTGTGATATGGAATCCAATAACGAGTGAGTACATGACCGTTCCTACACCCAAAACATACAATGGTTTGTCAAAAATTTATGCTTATGGTTTCGGTTTTAGCCAAAAGGCAAACAGATTCAAACTCTTGCGGGTAATGGGTCAAGAGGGGAAGGACCCGTCTGATGAAAAGATTGGTGTAGCTGAGATATGCACAATTGAGAAAGGATCCTCTTGGAGAACTGTTGGTCCTCTTCGTGGCGATATTTGGAAGTTATTACCCTATCCTTTGTTTCACCCGTCCATCGGAACTTTCTTTCAAGGTGCCCTTCATTGGCTTGGTGTAGACCACACTAGCAAGTGTACGGCTTTAGTTTCTTTCAATTTCGATGATGAAATGCTAGGAAAAGTTCCACTCCCGGCACAGTTCCAGAATGACAACTATTTTTCGGGTTTAGTTCATCAAATGTTTAATAGAGTTGGGGTATTGGCAGGTAGTCTGTTTGTAACTCATATTACTAAACAAGGTGTTAACATATGGTTGATGAAGGAATATGGTGTTCCGGATTCCTGGACACAAGTATGTTCTTCGCCGTTTACTCCAATAACATATATGGACAATGGGGAAATGGTACTAATGAGCCGTGGCAGCAGCGAAAAGGCTTGTTTGTTTTTGTATAATTCAGTTACGAACAGTACTAGATTTATAGGTTATGGTCCTGCACCTATTAGACTGATTGCTTTTAGTCCAAGTCTTGTTCGGCTCAAGGATTCTATGATGGAATATGACGATGTGCATGTCACACCAAGGTAAATATATATGACTATATAGCGTTTTTTGTCCGATAAAGTTCTGAACTAATGACTTATCTGGTTTGCAAATGTCTTCTATATCCAAATATGATATATGCTGTGTGTCATGTCTTTTGAGTTTGCTTGAATTAAGAAGAGTTGCTGATAACATAAGCAACAGAAGATTTGGCTTTTAATAGTGTATAATTGTTATTAGGATTTTTGGTATACTAGAATTTCAATATGTACTGTTCATTTTGTTCTCTATTTGACTGCATAATTATTCATGTAGTAAACAGTTTTTGTTTTCTAGATTTACTTCTGATCTATGATTTATTCATATGAACTATTATTTATCTTTCGAATTTCATAATGTTTGCTAACTTTTATGGTATTAATGCTCTCAATATCTCATCTTCTGATTTAGGAGTGCTGCTCTGAAACATAGAGAAATGGCTACATCTCCTAGTTGGTGGAATTGGAAATCAAAGGTATGTTTCAAGTAGCGTTTGGTTTAGAATTTTCCATTCATATATGAATCATGAGAATCAAGAATTGAAATGAGAATGAGAATCTCATCATTCATGTTTGAATACATAAGCTTTCTCATTATCTTTCTTGTCAAGAGAATGATTATCATAATTAGTTAATGTCGGCAAGGGCCCACCACATTTTAGTTTTTATTCTTTTTTTCTTTTAACGTACGTTCTTTCTGTTTTAACTCATCTACAATTGTCTACAACTATCATATATACCGTCTTGCTGGTACCTACTAACATATATGTGTCCGCAATGTCCCAAACACGTGTTTGGGACACGTATCAATCCCTTTCTCTTGTTTTTATCCAAACGCTACCGAAAAGTAGTTGGATTTCATCCTTCAAATCCCATTTTAAATTTTCAAGTGATAGTTTCAAAATACAAAAAGTTGAACTTCCAAGTTTATTATTCTTTATATCTCAGCTGTACAAAATTCACTCACTTCTTACCCTATTTATATTTCAGCTGTACAAGACTATGAAGCAAAACTCCAAGACCATCCAGAGAAGTGTAAAAAGAAATAAGCTATTTTGCATATTTCTTGGAGGACTGTTGGTACTTTTCTTTAAAAGCCATTAGGGCCTTTTTTGGTATGCCGAGTTTAATAATTAAACCGTAATTCGATATTGTTATATGTAGTTTTTATTCATTTAGACTAAGTAAACTTTGGAGATAATGTTGGGGCATTAGTAGGTTGTTTATTTATAATCGAGAATACAGAAATGAGGCATTAAGATACTATTTTCTGTTAGCTGCAAGTGTATAAATACCGAGACTTGCACTTAAGATCTCGAGGGACCATGTGCCAATATTAAGTCATGACACATGACTTGCCCAAACCACAATATACCGTGTGTAAATGGAATATTTTGTTTCAAAAATTTATGAAAGGCGTTGAAATCATATGTCATAGGTTGTTATTCTTTGAACCATAATTTGATGTTACAAAAATATAAAATGTTTATCTGTTACATGAACTCTCATGTAACAAACACTACACAAAAATTCACGAAATCTATGAATTTCAATCGCAAAATATAATCTGAGACGAACATAATACTTCTGTCATTTTTTTTTTTTTTTTTTTGAAAGGAAATAAACTAAGTTATATTAATCAATGCTCAAAGACATACCAGAGAACCGGTACATTCTGAGAGTATAGATCAGACATAGAACTAGAGCCCTAGCAGACCTATGAGCCACTACATTCGCTGATCTAAAACCAAAAGAGAACAACTCTT
>JAYMTH010001768.1:0-13978 GCA_036897465.1 Pelargonium australe | reverse complement strand
AACTTAACGAAACTTACCGTGACTTAACGAAGGTCATTCAGTCAAAACAAACAAGGCTAAGGGCAAAGTGCAATTTGCCCTTGCATGTAATCGGAGCCCATCCCCTCACCCAGATCTCGTCACGTCATCAATTCATTCGGTTCATCTTTATACCTTTGGATCCCATCTCCTTCTTCTTTCTCTCTCCAATCTCCATCTCTCTCTCACTCTGCTCTTCTCTTAATCCTCATTATCGGCCACCACTCCCTCTCTCTCTCCCTCAAGGCCTCGTCTCTGTAACAAGCACACCCCACCCTGGTTCTACAGGTAACGTCACTTCATTTTCCATTTTGATTTTCTCATCTGTGATTCTCTCGCTTCAATTGATTTTCGATCTCTCTTTGTCTCACCTCTGTCGAATCATTCGAATTTCATATTCGTGAATCCAAAACTAAATTATGGTGATGCACCACTGTTTGAAGTTCATGTTCCTTTCTGAATTTGATTCAGACACTGTTTTGGTCTCTGATTGATTTAAATTTGCTAAAATGATGCGTTCTCAAAGAGGAGTGGATAGGGTTATTGGTCATTACGTATTGTTCTATATAAATGTCATACTATGATCTTGTTAGCATGTGTACATGACACAGAAGCTTACTAATCATGGAAATTGCTGCTATGGTATTTCAGCTGGTTTTTGCCCACTACATCATTATGTCAGGCACAGAGGATGTCAAAGAGGATGCCCCTGTTGACCCTGAAAAACCCATGCCATCGACTCATGAAGAGGTTCGCTTCCTTTTTAGAAATCATTACCTCAAAACTTTTAATTGTGAACTATTGGTGTTGGTGGTTCTTGATATTATGGCATTTTCTCAATGGTTATGGTTTGAGCAAGTTTTTCTTTCATTCAGGAGGCAGTTATAAAGAAGAAATATGGGGGAATTATTCCCAAGAAGCCGCCACTGATTTCTAAGGTAGTTTCTTGTTCTAAGTTTATTGACGGCCCTTGTCAAGACCATCCAGAGATACGGCGGTTTCTGCTGGCTTTCATTTTATGTTGTATTTTGATGGTAGGACCACGAACGCGCATACTTTGATTCTGCTGATTGGGCGCTGGGAAAGGTAATATACTTTTTCTTAGAAAAAAATTCTCTGATTTTGTTTGACCTTGAAAAATATGACTAGAGAATATGCATTAGTGAATATCCTTCAATTTGTTCATGATAACAGCAAGGTGTTGAGAAGCCCAAAGGACCACTTGAAGCTCTTCGGCCCAAGTTGCAGGTACTTGTTTTAGATTCTTCTTTTAATGTTCTTCCAAATTTGGCCGTGCTTACTGTATCAGGATTACTGTCTATTATTTCTAAAGTTCTATATAAATACTATTTTCCCCAAATGCAGTGGTTTTTTCTCATCTCATTATAATTTGCATGATGATCTTAGAACTATATCCAAGTTTTGTGATAGAATTTGGAGTCTGAGTATATTCAGAAAATTTCCTCTGTTTTTGGTATGTGACGTTCCCTTGTAGTACATACACTGACACACACTCACTAGACTGTACAGATGAATCTTATGGGAGTAGAGCAGTAGGGTTTCGGTAAGAACTGTAATTTGGCAGATGAATCTTATCACTGTTGTACTCTCTTTGATCATTTTAAGGCCACACGTTTCTTGGATATGTTGAATCACCAATCTCAACCATACCCATTATATGCTTGCCTCATGAAGTGCTCTGACATCAACACGATTTGATGAAGTAGCTACAAATGTTTATTTAGTTGAGCGCTATGAAATAACAATTCCACCATATGTAAACAAATAACTGGTTTGTGACCGTGTTTTATATGGATCTGACCAACATCTGCATATCCAATCAATTTGGATTTAGGAGTTCTCACATATAATAATCTCATATCACTTGTTCCTCGAAGATAACGATATATGTGTTTAATGTTATTCCAGTGCGTCCGAGTTTGTGCAAAACTATGTCTTGCTAATAAATTTATTGAGAATGCTATACCTGGTCTTGTTTTATTAGCGAGATATATTAATGCACTAATTGCATTCAAATATGATATTTCATGTCAAAGAATTTCTTCATCGTTATCTTTTGGATGGGAACAATTTTTATTTATGTCAACTGATCAGGCAACCATTGATGAGCTAAATGGGTGATATTTTTCCATCTAAAAATGTTTTAAAATCTTCTATATATAATTGGATTGATGAATACAAATCTCGTTTGATAAATGTTTGGTCTGTAGGCCGAGACAAAATTTAGTTTTTTTGAGATTTTTCATGTCAAACTCATTTTTCAAATAAATTGCAGTTTTCTCGAGCTCTTCGGTAGCTCCATTGATATTTAAGCAAACAATATACACTACAATAATTGATAATCTATTTTTCGATCTCTTAATAACAATTGACACGCCCTGTTATACCATATTCTTCTATATTGTTTTAAGGGTAAATTGGCTGGAGACCCCTTGTACTTGTCAAAACAATTGAAAAGGCTCCTGAGTAGTTTTCACTATAGGTTTGGTCCTTGTACTTTTTTATTTTTATTTTTTTGTCCAGATGACCTGCTACTGTAGGTCACTTACTTCCACGTCAGCGACAACGCCACATCAACTATCCACATCATTCTCGCGTCCACGTCATCCAAAAAACTGATTTAAAAATAAAAAGATTTGTCAAGAGTGAGATTTGAATCTAGATCCTCTTTCAAATTTTAGAACTTAAGTCTAACACCTTAGACCACTCAACCACCTTGATTTTTGTTTCTATTATTTGGCTTTAGCATATTAGTACGTCCATAACAGAGTAAATCAAAATAGTTGTGATGGTGATCCTTGTTTCGTTTTTTATTTTGTGTGGTAATCTATTGATGTAGTTTGGACGATGTTGTCATAGTCGGGCTATTTCATGTATTGGACTATTGATGCTTTAGGTGTGTATGTTTTGAGCATGATGATGTTTTGAACAACTAATGAAAATGACTGGGCAGGTGTAGTTTTTTTTAATATGGTGATTTTTGAATATGAATGAAATCTGTTTTGAAACATGTGTATCTTTAATTTTTTAAACATGTATGTTTGGAGGAACATATTTATTTGTGAACACGTAAATAGTTGGTTTTTCATTGTTGGTTCTTGAACATGGTTATGCTTTATTTACTCTGATATGGACGTAGTAATATGTTAAAGCTAAATAATAGAAACAAAAATCAAGATGATTGAGTGGTCTAAGGTGTTAGACTTAAGTTCTAATCTTTGAAAGAGAGTTTGAGATCAAATCTCACGCTTGACAATTTTTTTTATTTTTAAATCATTTTTTTGGATGACGTGGACACGAGAATGATGTGGATAACTGATGTGGCGTTGTCGCTGACGTGAAAGTAAGTGACCTGCAATAGCAGGTCATCTGGACCAAAAAATAAAAATAAACAAGTACAAAGGGTCAAACCTATAGTGAAAACTAATCAGATGTCTTTTCAATTGTTTTGACAAATACAAGGGATTTCTATCCAATTTACCCTACTTTTTTTTAGTGGAAGTTGCATGTATTTTCTTGTTTAAGTTTTGTGTTGTATTTTTTGGTTGAAAATTGTTCATTTTATGTCTATTATGTGTTGGTGAATTTTGGTTGAAACTGTTGTGTGTCATGCCTTCGTATGTTTTCGAAAAAAAATAATGTATGATATTATATACTACATTTGTTTCAAATTAAATGTCGTTTTAGAGTTCATTTTTTGTTTCAAAATAAGTGCTACTTTCTGTTTCTATCACACATATGCACATGGTTTTTCTATAATGTCATTTGTTATAATGACTTATATATGAAAGACAGTGTACTAGCACTGTTGAAATTTTTGTTTTTATTTAAAGGTAAAAAAATCATTTAACATAATTCCGGTCTAAACTCTAAACCATGAGTTTCTTAAGTGGATCTACAAACTCGCAATTGACATGTTTAAGTAGTTTTATCTCAGAGACTAATATCTATTTGAAGATATATTACCGGATATGATGAGCGGATATGGAACTCAAACGCAATTCCAACTTACGCAGCAGCGTGTGTAGCGAATAGTGTCCCTAGTTAAAATATTGAGCAATGCTATATGTACAAAATTCTGTACAAAAATAGTTGTACAAAATGATGTGTCAATGAATGAGGCATGACACATCAAATATTATGGTGGTGACTTGGCCAAATCATAATGCGCCACGTGTGCAATGTGTCTAATAAACCGGACGCTCAACACCAAAAATTTATGAGAGGGTTTCATGAGAGGGTGGTCGTATCATATACGTCGGATTATTATTCGATAAAATTAATTTACAACTACAAAAATACGAAAAAAGTAGTTGCCACGTATGCTGCCACGTCACTTTGTTTTGTATAGAAAAGTTTGTACATCATTTGAACATTTAGCATTTCCCTAAAATATTAGAACGCCATCACCGAAACAAACAGACAAACGGAACTGATAAAACCCAATGGGTTCAGCACCGGCGCCATGGAAGCAGCTTCTTCTCACTGCAATTGATTCCAATTCCCGCCTCAAGCATGCCTCCTTCTTTCAGCTCGTCTGTTTCCTTCGCTACTTCCTCTCGCTCTCATGTTTTTCTTATTAATTTCTAGATTGCTCGTTGAGTTTGTCAATGTCTTGAGTTTCAGGCCACCATTGGACCCAATGGTAGACCTTCCAATCGCACAGTTGTTTTTAGAGGATTTCAAGAAAACAGTGATAAGATTCACATCAACACTGATTGTCGAAGCCGCAAGGTTCTCTCCTATTTTTCAATTCGTTAATTTTGTTTTGTTAATCGTTTCTTTATGAGTTGAATTTTGTTTTTTTTTTTTTTTTTTTGTTTTTTTTTTATGCAATTGGTTCAGTGTGATTTGGGGTTTTTATGATTATTGGATATTCAGTTGCTTGCGTTGGCATTTGGGTTGATCCAATTATGCAACTAGGTGTCCTTGCCATTATGTTTTAGGTCTTCATAGATCATATTTGGAGTTTTGTGAAATGGGTATTTTAGCCCTTATTTGCTTTTTTGGTGGTGGTGGGAACATTACTTTGACCCGTGACTTGAATTTTGCAGATTGAAGATATCAATCATTGCCCATTTGCTGAGGTAATTAACCCTTGAGGTATACATATGATTCCAAGTTTTATTGAACAAAAGTTTAAACTTTAACTCTTCACATTTACACTAGTATGCTGCATTCTTCTAGTGCTTTCTTTTTCTTTCCTTTTCTATTGCATGATGTTAATAGAATACAAGTACAAGTCGCACAAATAATATAGATTGAAAGTAGAGCATTGTCTCCACAGGGATAGGTTATTAAAATTGAGTGATTTGAGAAGTAAATTAAACAACTGAATAGAAGATTTTACTGACTTATAAACTAAAACCTAGGTATCATGGGTTTCAGTTGTGCTACTGCAGTTCTAAATGATTGATTTGGTCTAGTGCTAGTGTGGTTCGCCTCGCGGTTCTTCCGTTACTAATTATCCTAATTCGATTCACCTCTCGGTAACTCTCACCCTTAGGATTGAGTTAAGAAAAGGCTTATGTTTGAAATTTGATTATTAGTGATAAGTCACACGTGCACTCTCCCAAGTTATGCATGCAATGTTACTATTATTTCATTCACATCACTCCCACGAATACATATTAAATATAAGTAATAATAAATCAAATGCAATCCAATAGTTTCATGCAAATAAGATAAAGTATCTTTATTCTGACATACAAACATGCTAATTATTCAAGTCCAGGATTGAGATTCACTTCCCAGTTCATCTTATCAAAACTCCAATTCAAGCTTAGAGCCACAAATCCCAAACCAACAGTACGATCAAATTAATTAATAAACCTAGACTAAGATTCAACCAAACATGTGCATTAATTCATAGCTTAACACAAACAACTAATCCTCAATCCCTAGATTGAGAACATAGTTACTTGTATAATTCAACGAGAACTTAGATGACATAGATGAATAACAGTTCACTGAATCATATATGAGTAAGAAACACAGTCTGAGTATTGTGAATGAAATCGACCGGAGTTGTCATAATCGCATCTATAATCTTCTTCAAACTGTTTTCTAAACTATGCTACTGATGAGAAATTAAGCATGTTACTACAAAATGACATCTAGCAATGAACATAGTTGATAAAAAAAGACTTCTAGGGTTCATTGGGAATATTACTGCCCAACGATACACCTATATCTAGATTACTATCCACATGTATAGCCCTACTTCTGGGCACAAATACAAATTGGAATCATAAAATATTATTGGCCAAATAAATTCCAAGCATAAATAATCTAAGAACTCAAGACTCATATTTCCAACTAATAAAACAGTAAATTGATCAAAACTTAGATCCATACAATCCACACCCTGAATAAAATTTAGTTACTCATGTCAAAGGTATAACACAAATAACCTAAACCCATAAATGAAATACACATCCTGTTCTTCAAAACCCAAACTGCCAAACATCCAAAATCTTAAATCAATTAAGAGAAGAAAAAACCTAAAAGTGGTTCAATTGCAATCTCTTGCCAATTGAGTTGAAACCTCTTCTTCAGTCTTCGTCTTTGTCTCCAAAAACCTCTGAAAACTCCTCCCAAAGTCGCCCTTGTTGTATTCCAAACTTGTATATCTCCAAAATCTGATGTTCAGTCTCCCTTTTAAGCTACAAAGGTAGCTGTAATCAAGACAGAATGGAATCTCCAATCTGTCAGAGTCGAAATGCCGTGACACTCTTAAGGTGCAAACAAAGCTAAATTATGTTCTCTTCTTGGTCAACGCGGGCCTTCTGACAATGCCGCAACATCCATAAGCCTTGCCGTGACATTTCTGGACTGCATCAATTATTTATCTTTTTCTCAGCTTCGCTCCCCTAGCTGGCATGATGTGGGTCTTGAAACCCTGAAATCGAAACACTAAAAATACCATTCACATCATAACTGCCATAGATAAGCGATAAATCTAAATGAGCTAGAAAGGGAGTAAAATACAACCAAAACCAGCCAAACTCACAAGATTCGCATACGAAAGAAGAAATAGGCCAAACAAGCAAATATGATGATATCAGGGATAAATGTCTTAAAATAACAGAATTTAGAACCTAATAGCTCGTTTGAAATATGAGATGTCAATGTACTATAGAATTCTCACTTTACCGCATCGTAATATTCCTGTATTCACTCATACTATCTATTAGTTAATGATAGATTAAGGGAAGAAAATATATGGGCACAATACAATGAACATGTGATATAATTACACTACTACTACTTACTATAAGGTAAAGACCAAACCTTACAACATACCACTGCCAAGCATTGATCAAATTCAAAGAGCAACCTTGCTTGCCTTGTGTTTGGCAATTACCTCCTTTCTAGTAATTTATATAATAAAAAAAAGGACAAGAAGAACGGATTAATACAGTATAGCAGTAAGTCGACTTTTTTACTCTTTCATATCTATTTTTGGAATGACTTGGAGTCTTCCTTTGGCAATCAGTAAGCTACTTACTGTGTGCATTCCTGTATAATTGTATTTCAGAATTCTCTTTTTAAGAAATTACCTTACAGTCCACTACTCTAGCTTTTTTATCAACAAACAAATCATTTCCCTTACTTATGTTTCATGAGCAAGATCCTTCCTGGTGAATAGAAAAAGAAGGTGTATACCTTATCCCAATTGGAAGTATTAACTAGCAAGGGATAAGATTTAGTACTAATCTAATGGGATAGCCCTCATATTACCTTTCATACCTTTGTTTCAAATTGATTTTTACTTTGCACATTACATGAAAAGCTCTGCCTTGCCATTCATTTTTGAGGTTACAGAATAAGAATATTAATCATTACATTCATCTGTTAGTTATGAAGACCACTTTGCTTTTAATAAGGATTCCTGTTATCCGTGTTTAATAATAAGTCAAGAATATGTAATATTGCTTTATAGACAAAAATAGAAGTATATAATTACAGGAGCACTCTCGCTTGGATGCTATTGGTTTGTCTAGAACTTGATAGCTAAAAAGATACAAGTTGGATTAAATTACCTGATGTGAAGCTAATGATTCTCCCTTTTGTGAAAAAAAAAGAGTAACCTTCTCATTTAGAGTCCTTTACTACGTAAAATTCTTTGACCATTACGCTGAAAAAAACATCTTAATGTATGGAAAGACCACTATTTCCTACTGCTACTTTCATTGGATATAGAGAATTCTACTGGTCTATGAGGAATGAGCTTCACTTCATATACATAACTTTTTAAGTTAGACAGTTGAGCATAGCTCTCTTATATCATATAAACTTGATCTGATATTGTTTGGGAAGTGGATTTGTTGTTGCTGCACATTTGATCAACCATTGACCGTTTGCATTCTTCTATTGCTTTCTTTTATGTTTTCTTGATGTTATAGATATGTTGGTATTTTACGGACTCTTGGGAGCAATTCCGGATCAATGGAAGAGTTGATGTGGTTGATGGTTCAAATCCTGATCCCTTGAAGCTTCAGGTATCATTACCTCATTTGTTACATAAGAAACTCGTAGAGATTGCAAATATTTTTTCCTGTTTATTTAATAACTAAAACATGTGATGTTTTGTTGAATCTACTTGAATGATTACTGCTTTGGGCTTAGTGCTTAGTATAGTTCTTTCGTTATTGTATTTCTTGCCATCTTCCTAAGGTCCTCCCAAGAATTGATATGAAATGCCAATTTAATAAATAATTTTGGGATGACTAACTGGCATGGGCTTGACTCATCATTTTTGTTGGTGAAAACATGCTTAGCTTAGTTATTAGGAGTCGTATGATACTGTATTCAAATCAATACAGTACAACAAAAGTTGTATTTTGCTGCAATGTTGGGCACACAATAATGTACTCAATCTCCAAAACTTAATAGATATATTTAGTATGTTGATCAGATCAAATATTAGTATAGAAGTATTTGCTTGATGTTACTCATTAATACTATATTTTTCATGGCAATACTCAATGATTGTTATACACATCGAATGTCTTGGCTAAGGAAACTGTATGATTCTTGTAACATACATATAGCATCAGAAGAAAAAGTTGATTTTTTCTCATTAACAAGTTTAAGTTTAACA
Source organism: Pelargonium australe (assembly GCA_036897465.1). Lineage (NCBI taxonomy): Eukaryota > Viridiplantae > Streptophyta > Magnoliopsida > Geraniales > Geraniaceae > Pelargonium > Pelargonium australe. Next base: position 4,833 of record JAYMTH010001768.1, on the reverse strand, counting down.
TTGAATGCAAACATTTAGAATGAGGATGTCGAATTTACTGATGTTAACCCTTAGAAGAACTAGACAGAGTGATGAGCTCCTGTGAAGTATTACATGACCCAGTTAGTGTATATAGATGGTCTGATTGATATAATGCAACTTAAAATGATAGTCATTGATGAGAAGGATTATCTTACTCTTGGTTCATTAAAAAGGATCAAAGCATGAAGATTCCTTTCTCTACTATGCCCTATCTCTTTATTTTCAATGTTATCAAATGATGCCTTTACTTTGAAAAGTAGGTATTGAGTAAGGGTAGAGTTTATAGGAGGTTTTAGGTCTTGGTCGCAAAATTACAGTGAAAAGGAAACCTCTTGAATTAGAGGTATCAAGCCGAAAGGATAGTTCATTAGTTGAAATGATGATATAAGAGATGTGTTGCATCCCATTTGACTATGATAAAAATCTAAGGAATATTGAAGATCCTGCATAGAGGTATGTTAAGTTTATATGACAACGACAGAGAAATGAAATTATTTACAAATGATAAATATGTACAGATCTCTGCCTTTAGATTCTGATCAGATTGATAGAACCAAATATAGATAAAAATGAATATTCAGAATCTGAGGATTGCATTGCCAATACACAGAAAGATAACAGTAATAATACCTTGGCAATAGATTCAGAAGGGATAAGTTATAATCTAGTACCAATATCCGAATCTCTGCCAGTAGATTAAAATACGACCGATACAGCCACAACCTCGGAGAATGAAAATTTGTCGTGTCAAGAATGCCATTGTATACCTGTTACCTTTTGTAGCTCGAATTTCATCTTCTTGTAGCTCTTGATTACATGTTTTTGCCAATGGAAAAGATACCTTGTACTGATATTTTAAGAAAAAGAACATACTTTGGATGTCTACACTGTGTTAGTGTCAATGAAGTTATGTTGGAGGAAGGGGTACACATTCTTAGAGAGCTTAACTGCAGTTTATAACATTTAAATTATCCACGAAACATTCATCTTCTGTATCTGCAGAATATGTACTTGAAGTAAAGGTCAGAACATTTGCACTTAAGCAAGAGGATATATTGTCATTGAGCTCCTTAAATGAAAGTTCTAGAAAGATAATTCTTCAGAGTGCCTGTGCTATTGTATAGTTGGGATCGTGTTTTCATGTGCTAATCATGGTTATCTAATCTTTTGTGGGTGTTGGTTATCCTACACTTTTACCAAATCTTACCTTTGGTTCCCATATTAAACTGAAGATGGTGAATCTAAATCTGGAAGTGTCAGACTTGTCTAACTAAATCTGGCTTTCAGGTTTACTACTAATACCTGTAACTACTGTTGCACTGCTAAAATAATGACCAATGTTCAGAACATGTTTATACTTTCTTGATATTGTCAATTCCAAAGGTTCTCTGAATTGGTAAAAGATGTTGGGAGCGACAATAAAGATGGAAGAGAATTTTCTTGAAATGCTAAAAACCATGCATGTAGATGAAATGCTGTACCACTTTACTAAAAGAAAGAAAAAGATATATTGTATGCAATAGGTGTAGTTTTTTCATTAATGTCAAATCTTATTACAATCTTTGTTATAGCGTTGTTTTTGGGTTGTGATCTAGCACTGCCTTCTAATACTTGATATAACCCTCATTTTGTTAATCCTAAACTGCAGCAAAGGGAGAAAGTTTGGTTCGCTAGTTCTCCAAAATCGAGACTTCAGTATTTGGGGCCTGATCCAGGTCTTCCCTGTCTAAGTGACGAACCATCTCAGGAGACGCCTCTAGATCCTTCTGCAGGCCCAGTTCCAGCATTTTGTTTGCTGATTCTAGATCCGGATCAGGTTCACTTGCTTCTCTAGTCCTTCTTTGTTTATGACTTCTAATTTTAGATTAATAATTCCTGGAATTCACTTTATATACAGGTTGATTACTTGAATTTGAAGAGTAACAAGAGGCTGACATTTACATCCAAAATAAGTGTCAGTGGAGGTAAGAGTTGGAACTTGGAGAAGGTCAATCCTTAACCTTCCTCATGTCATCTTTAGATTCTAGAACGGAAACTTAGTTGTTATTTTTGAAACCCTTTATGTATTTGCCTACCAGTGAGTGACTGTAATTGCAGGAAAACAACCATATATGATCTTGATCAAATATCACTAATAAATCTAGATTCAGCATTCATAACTGTAGTTAACACATATTATACTAAAACAGTTACGTACCGCTATGAGATGAAGCCGGTTGTGTAGTCCAATGGCGGTAGAATGCATGCAAGCAAGCCTCTCATGCAAAGCATCTTGCCTCAATGAGTATCCATCGAGTGTTTGTAGCAGAAACTTGTATTTCCAACTGATACTGTGGAATACTCATTTGAGCAAGATGCCTTTCTATGGAAGGCATTTCCCGTTATTCTGCGGGGAAGAAAAGGACTTGTCTTATTATATGCATCTGCATCTGCATCTGCATCTCATATCTACCAAAAACTAACTCTTAAGCTGTTAAGAGAGGTGGTTGTAGCAGCCTAGCAAACTTTGGGTGCCCAGGTTGTTGGCTCTACTATTGCATTACTGCCAGCCACTAACATAGTTGGGCTGTTAGCTGTTCATATTTACTATTTTCATGAAAGAAAAAGAAATTAGAGGAAGTATTAGGAATTGGAAAGACTAGTGAACAAACTAATTGCCATTTCAGACTCTTATTTCCATTGTGTTACCAATCTTAGCTAGTTGACCTGTTGGGTGGGTGTTAACCAACTTTCAAATATGTTCCTTGCTTTCCTCTTTTGACTACATTACATGAATTGTTAAAATTTTACCGTTTGTTTTGGGTCACTTCTCATTTGTCACTATCTCCTGCTATCAATGTCATCTCCACTGTATATGTATACATATATTTGTTTTCTTTGCAAGTGACAAATTGGTCTCTTTCATGTGAGTTAGTTGATATTGTGTTCTTTCCTTCTCCATATATATACTTCTTGGATGTTGTCAGCACACATTGGTGGAAGTGGTGTCTCATGTGCTATGTTGCTACCCACCACATTACAGTTTTTAAATTTGTGTATGTAATTTTTTTCTATGTATACCATGGGGTTCTTGAGCGGGTCCGCACACTTACGGTTGACACATTTAAGCCGTTTTACCACACCTAGACTAATCCACATTTGAGGTTTGTTCGCCGTTAAAGTCTTCACCTCTCCTAATGGGTGTGTTAAGTGGGGATTAAACGCAAACGCATTTTCCACTCGCACAAACTGTGTTGCCAACTGCGCTACTACTCTTAGGTTGTGTATGTCTAGTTATATCTCTTAAGACCTCCAAAAATTGAACGGATTTGAATTTTATGCTTTTGGATTATGTGTGGGATTTGACTAGCTTATCACAATTTTCTTGTGCATGAAAGAATGAGAAAAATTGTTTTCCAGAAGAATACTATGAATGGAACTTAGTATCCGACCATATCTGTAAATTTTGATATTAATATTAGCAGTGCCGCAGGAGGAGGAGGAAGATTATTTATGAGTTTCAGCTAACATTCTACACTCTTCGTTTCTATTTGTTATTTAATGACACTAAAATTTAGGGAATATTTGGATAATTACGGTGAACTATACCTAATAACTAACCTTTTTGGTTGCCACATCAAATTGTTCACAAAATCATTGTCTATTTATATTAATAAAAATGAGTCATGCAGCAATTCTCCCATTTTCCAGAAATTAAAAAAAAAAATTGTTTTTTTGCACAATTTTTTATTTTAAAAATTAAAAAAATTATAGTTTTGTAAAATAGCATGAAAATGGATTTTTTTGTTCAGTTTTTCAAATAGAAAACTCGTTTTATAATCATCTTACAACTCTTCAAAATCTTTATTGGTTATTCTATTTTTGGCTTGGCTCAATTAGGTCATTGACTAGCCTCACCAAGACCCTCATTGCCTCACCTCACGGTGGCAACCTCCATGCTCGCCTTCACAATGTCTCACACTCGATATGTAAGAAAATTTAGGTTCACATGCGTCTACTAGGTTGTCAAGGGAACAACACTATTAGTGCACGAGTTATAGATGTGGAAGGTGGATGCTCTTGGAATCACCCGCTAAGTCCGAGAGGTAGGTATGGAGGTCATGAATCCTAAACAAATGTATCAGTGTTACACCTAGGAGACAAGCTACAAATCCAACATATATAACCCACAATTTTTTTATTTTTTTATTTATTTTTAAGTTGAGCTATACAACAGTAAGTAGTTCTTCCCTTTTAACTCAAAATCTCACCCCACCTGACGCCATGAGATTTGAACTCACGAACTCCCAAATGAAGATGTGTGTCTTGACCATTGCGCCATCCTCTAGATGACATATATAACCACATTTTGCCGACCAATCACATGTTACCACATCATCATTAACATTAGTATGTAGGTTCAAATACCTCATCTCTTAAAAAGAAATGAGATCTCTTTCTTTATATTTCAAGTTTTTCTCTAGATATGTGTTCAGATTTCCTCAATGACAATATTGTCAACAATGTACTTACCTTGTTCAACCTCCAAGAACTTGCGCTTAGGACCTAAGCCTCTAACTCTAACCTCTAAAACTAAGACCCTACTTCCACTCTCAAGACTCAGGTCATGATCCCAAACTATTCATCCTAACATGTGGATAAAAAGATTAGAAGGTCGTTTCAACTTTTACCCAGACTCAAACACTCGGTGAGAGAACGGATTAAAAATGATTGATTTGAAAAAGGTAGAAACAAAAATAAAAAGTTGAAGATGAAGGGGCTTGAACCTAGGGTTGATCAAAATAACCTGTAACCCGCTAAACCCACCCGATA
>JAYMTH010001767.1:0-13982 GCA_036897465.1 Pelargonium australe | reverse complement strand
TTTTTTTTTTTTTTTTTTTTTTTTTTTTCCCCTCTCTCTAAAATCTTTGTAGGAGCTTGAGCTGACAATTCGGGTTTGGGTCAAGTTTCTGAGTATCTGACCCCCCGACAGAGGTTTGGTCCGGTTGTTTTTAGGTCGGGTTATTCTTAGAAACTGTGCATGTTTGCCTGACCCGGTCGGTTTTTTCATTCAATGGCAAATCCGACCAAGTTGGTTTCAAATAATTGGGTCTGTTATGCACAACCCGGGCATGCTAAGAAGTGCTGGTCAGATTTTGGGTGACTGGGTGGTCGGGTCCTATTGTCGACTCTAGAACCGAATGCATGAAGGATACCTTGTACTCTGGGAGTAAATAATGCAAGAGGTCGTTAAGATATGCTTCTTAGAATTACGTGGTCTGACTCAAGTCTATCTTTACACTTAATATCTTTAATCCTTTTGATAGAGTTTTTAATATTGGAGAACTTGAGCTCAACTAATGAGAATGTAGTCAAACAAGATCTACAAAGCATTATGTACTTAAGTACTCCTCATGTGTTATAATGTGTGCCCATTTTCTCTAAATTCTCTGTTTCAAAATGAGTGTCGATTTTTCTTTTTAGGTTTGTTAGTTACGCATGAATTATCAATAATATTCCCAAAATTAGTTAGATATAGGGTAGAAAATCCAATCCTAACTTATGCATGATTTATCAATAATATTCCTTTTATAAGCTAGATAATAGGTAGACAATCCAATCCTAATGAACTTATCTATGATTTCTACACAAATTGAAAAGAGAACACTCAATTTAAATTTTTTGTCCCAGAATGATTGCCCACTTTTCTTTTTGGTTTGTTAGTTATGCATGAATTATCAATGATATTCCTAATATAACTTACTTAGTTATAGGGTAGAAAATTCAATCCTAAATAATGTATCATTAATTTCTCCATAAATGGAACAGAAAACTCTCATTTTGGTACAAAGGGATTACCATTTATGGGAACATCTATTTAATTCCATCCCACTGACTTGAGCTGTGTGTGTGTGTGTATTGTAGTTCTAACAACTTATTAGGGAATTCCTTATCTTAGTTGGAGCGTTCGAGAGAAATTTCTAGTGTTGGATGAGGGTAAGAAATAAACCATTATATGTAAGGAGTAAGCATGCCCTATTACTGAATTAAAATATAATGGAAAAAGTAATTTAGATTTGCAAAAGCGCCACAGCCCACAAGAATCATAGTAGTACTGTCTTGGCTAGTAGGCTCTTGCTGTACTGGCATTTGTGTGGTCTTTGCCTTTGATATTTTGCTTACTCTCTTGTTGGTTTTGTTATTTAGTAAACTGAAAATCAAGATATGAATTCATGTTAGTACAGTCAAAGTCTCTATCATTGCCTTTTGTGTCTTTCAATTTGATTTTTTTTTTTTCATTTACTTTTCCATTGGAGTATATATTTGTCTTCAACCTTTGCCCAAGGTTATCAAATATGAACCGTCATTGGTTCAACTGATCTTTAACATATTAAGCTACTTGATACTGATACAGGGTTGTTATTTCGATTGTGTCCTGAATATGTAAATAATTATCGATGGGGACCTGCATTTTCCGGAAACATATAACTGTGTTGTAGGACATTGAATTGATATAGGTCTTCATAACTAGGCTCTGAACCGTTATTGGTTAAGGTATTTGCAGTTTAGCAAATGACCTTCGTGGTCAAACTTGCATGCGCTCAGTTGTCAAAGAGTTGTTCAGTATGTGAAAGATTTGGACTGTTTTTTGAATTTATAGTCTTGGGAATCATGGCCGAGCTTCAAAATTTTGTTCCTAGCAGTTCCATATATCGAATCAATTATATGTTTTAATATGATTATTTGCATCAATTTTTCTCATTGGAGCTCCTTTTAACTGTCCCCGCTACCCGATGATATTTAGCTTGCGTCTTCCGAATTTGAGAAAATTACTGCATTGTATTATCTTCCTTTTCGGTTTGCGGAAGAGTATAATTTCAGATTAAACCGAAGCTAACCGTAACGACATTGCAGGTTTTGGGAAAATACTCAACCTGATGCACAACTAATTTATGAGAATTCTGGTCAGTCCATCCTCGAAGAAATAAGTCAATCTTTCTCGAAGTCAAATCTGCAGAATGTTGAGGTAACTATATGACATGGATTATTGGTCCCAGACAACTCAGAATTTTTTATTAGTTAAATATATTTTTATGCAAAGTTATGTTTAAATGTAAAGCTAGTTCGCACCGGTAGCTAACAAATGATGGAAAATACCTAGCAATAGCCTTTTTAGTTCACAAATTAAAACATCAACTTGTGAATTTCTTTCTTCTGTTTGTAACACCAACCGAATATTACAGATAATTAGTTCAATGAGTTTGTTCTCTGACATCCATTTATAAACAAATTTTTAAGTCCAGCACCTGCTTGGTTCTTTTTGTCGATAATTATGTGCTTACAAATTTAGTGACATATGAGTCAATTAGGTGTCAGTCTACAAAACATTCTTCGAAGATAGAATATCATGATCTTATATTTTACCTATTTGCTTGTTGCTATTAGCCTGTGTTCTGAGTTATATCATTTACTCAGACAATTTGTTTTGTTTCTCGTCAGATAGTTTTTTTATGATCTAATATTCTCAACCCCGTATTTCTCCTATGATTTTTATTGGATTATGTTCGATGAAGGTTGAATTCTCTTTGCCCTTGTATTTGGTTTTGTTCTTATTTTTCAAGCTACTTACAAAGATTGTAAGCTGGTCAGACGTTCCGACATTTAATTGTGTATGCTGGTTGATGTTGCCAACATGTCAGGATCACAAACTTAAGTTTTCATAAGGATTGTTACCATTATGAACGTCTAAGGAGAGTCGTATACGTACAGTCTTGAATGTGGTTGTTGTCAACATGTCGGGATCACAAACTTAAGTTTTCACGAGGCTTGTTAACATTATGAACGTCTAGGGAGAGTCGTGTACTTTCAGTCTTGAATGTGGATAAGCATGAGAAGAGAAAATATTCTGTTTCAGAATTCGTCTTTGTATTTGTTACTATATCATAGAGCTCATTGTGTTCGGTTTGTTAGTCTTTTCTTGGTTTTCTTACACGTTATTTGAGTCTTGAATGTTGATAAGCATGAAGAGAGGAAATTTTTAGTTTCGAGTTTTGATACTGTATTTGTTAATATGTCATTTAGCTTTTTGGGTTCAGTTCGTTAGTCTTTGCCAGTCTTTCTTTTACGTTTCTGAAAGAGTTGAAGGTCATATGTGTTACTATATATGCATATGTCCTGTTGGTGTCACTCAATTAGAGCTGTCAATTCGTATTTCGGTTTGGGTCGGTTTTTTCGTGTTGAATGTGGGTAACCTGACCTCAAATTTACACCTATTGTCCACATGGGTGTCTGTCTCGGTGTTTATACCACTATTGTCCACATGGGTGTGTATTTCGGGGTTGTTAAATGTCACAGTTTTGGGTGATATTTGTTATTTTCTTTTTAAATAGTGTTTATGTTCCCGACCTTTTAGATTTCCCTAGAGAACATTGATGCATGATCTTTAAAAGGTATGGACTTTTAGGTGGTTGGTCTAGAATGATGTCAAATATGGAAACGTTAGTGAGCTCTGTTAACATGTGCACTCTGAAAATTGTGGCTCTGATGCATCTCTTTCTTTACGGTTTAGAAGAAAATAGATTGTTGCTTACACCCTTTTTTTTTTGGAAATGCAAGATGTTGGTTGCCGTTGTCCTTTTTAGCTGTAATGTTATTATTATTATTATCAGAATCTAAGCCTTTTCGATGAGAGCTCAACTTGTGTAATTTTTGAAAATGGGAGTAGTCGAACCAACGGCTGTCCTATTTGACATTTTGTTATGTTTTGACTTTTTTGTTTGTTTACGTATCCTTTTTTTTTTTTTTTCTTTTTCTTGAAAGTATGTATCCTTGTTTTAAAATCAAGTGGATGTTATTGATAATTTGAATACATTTTTTTAATGTGAAAATGGCAAGTGAGCACATAAGCTGGAACATTTGCTTTGAGGAGTTTTTAAACTAGCTCTTTCCTTTAGTCTTTGCTAGACGCAGCAATTTGTGTTTTGGGTTTCCGACTACAATTTGAACAAGTTTCATCAAAACCTATTGCAGGTTTTGATTGGGATTTTAGTGTAAAATTTTGTGGGTTTCTTTTGCTTTGCCCGATTTTTTTCACTTGTCTGGAACTGCAATATACTGGGTTAGGACCAAGTTGTTAGCTTTCTTGAGGATTCCATATAATTTGGACCAAAGTTTATTTTCTTTTATCTGCTAGTTCGTTGGTCCGTTTTGTTGCAATATAAAATTATGGTCTTGCTCGGTTTCAGGATGAAAATATTGTTTTAAACTATTTTTGTAATTTATTATCTGATCTTAATTCAGAAATTTGGAGAAAACCTTTTTGGTATAGTTTCAAACCAGTCCTTGTCAGATCTGAAGTGACAGTCGTTTTATATTTGCGTCACTTAAAATTCATGTGCAGTTTTTGTAGGAGTATCAATTCGGGTTTCGAGTTGAATATTTTTGGATTTGGTCTGAAAGGCTTAATTTGAATTTGACTTTGACTAAAAAGAGGCACGAGTTTGTTCGGGTTTTGAGCTGGATTTGGTTTAGGTTTTACATATAGAATATGTGGTTTTACCTATCCAGACGTGCAATTTCTTCATTAACACCTAGTTTGATTTTGATCCGAGTTGGTTCATTTTGTGTGGGCCCAGACTTGCAAATTTTCGGGTTGGATCATGTGTGCCTCACATGAGTAATAGATTCATTTTTATGGTAAAAAGGTCATAATTTAAATGCGATGGAATAATAATGAATTCTCATTTTTTACAATATCAAGGAAGCTATCTTATTTTAAATAAGGTATGTGGTGTAATTCGAGTATCAACAATGCGTCAACAACAATTCATCGTTAAAGGGAGAGTCAAATTGAAGCGGGTTTAAATCTAAAGTCCTTTATTATTTATATGTTAGCTGAACGTAAGAAATAAAATATTTGTAATAAATTAATATCGAATTGTATAATAATTCAGAAATATCATACTATATAAAAAAGTGTCTACCATTTAAAAGAGTAAGATGATATGGTTGTAAAAAGAAGAAGAGTAAGATGATATGTGTATGGCATGGGACAAAACAATCCAAATCTCTTCACAACGGTTGAATTTGAGATTGATTGAGAAGTTTCATAGAAATTTTATTTATATAATAAAGTGATTCAAATACAAAAAAGTACACAAGAAGTAAATTAAACAAAAAAGTTTAATGTATTGACAGTTTTGTCTTCTACCATGGTTTTTCTATAACCCTAAGTATATGTATAGTCAGGGTTTCAAACCCAAATTTGAACTCTCTGTTTCTATGTAAAAGGTTCCTTATACCGCAAGTAATCTTTTCTTTTCTGTTCACTTTCTATATGCATTCAAAAGAATTGAGGGAAAATAAATATGAGAGAAGAGCTTTACTTTGCAACTCTATAAATCGTCACGGAGTGAGAAAAATCAACCCCATACGGATTAGAGCAACGAGATTGTACCTGTATCATGAAAAATCAACCCCATAAGCATGGTTCAGTGTATTGAAAACAACTAACAAGTATAGGAGTGTGCCGCATGCCGAGGACAACCACCTTATGGAGACACATTCTTACGGTTTGCAACACTATTTATAGTGCAAGTTTAAGACCCAAATTTAAATTCTCTGTTTCAATGTAATGGTTTCTTAAACAAGAAGAATTTTTTTCTTTTCTATTCACTATCTATATGAATTGAAAAGAATGTGACATATATGTGTGTATATATATATATATATAAGAGGAGATTTGAATTCTCTGTTTCTATCTAATGGTTTCTTAAACTGCAAGAAATCTTTTTTTTCTTCTTTCCCACTTACTATATGCATTCAAAAGAATTTTAGAAGAGAAGAGCTTACTTTACTAATCAAGTGCAGCTTTGTTTCTCCTGCCAGTGATCATTGCAGCTGTTGAAAGTGCCTGAAAATCTGATTTCAACTTTGTTTTAGACTGTGACCAGAGAGACGACGCACCATCCGGATCGTGCAGACTCGAAGTGCTTGACGATTTCTTCACTACGCCAAACGCATCGGGCAAATGCGTGTGGGAGTGGCACAAAGGTATTCTCACGGGTCCAAATCCCAACCCGTTTGCCCCAGAATCAACATTCATTGTACTGTTCCGACTCGCTGCCTTTGGTCTCTGAGCTAACCCTTTTCCCGTTATTGACGAGATCATAGTATTGCCAATGTTTTCTTCTTTCAACAGCTTCACCGGGGCTCGGGAACCGAAGTTAGCCTCGGGTTTCTGGCGGCTTTTGATCAGTTTCTCACTCCATGTGTCAGAGTCCGCCTCTCCCACCTCTTGGATTTCGTCGAGGAGACAGTTTGCTAAGCTTCTTGATTTCCGAGGAGGGCTTATAGGTGAGATTGGGATTGACGAGTATCTTGAGATATCAAGGCTTCCGGTTTTGGGCTGATGACTTAACGGTTTGAGTCCATAATAACCTTGCAGGGAGGTCATTGCTGGTGAGATCTTTTCCTGTGAGGACTTGCGTTTTAGCGATTGGAAGGTTTCGAGCAGATCGTTGTGCATTTGCTGGCCGCCATAACCGCTCTGTCTGCAAAATGTAAGCAAGGTGATAATCCAAGACTACAAATTTTGTAGACATGCTAACATGGATCTACCTAAATGTGCTTATGAATGAACGGGGCGGTTTTGAGGCGGATTTTGTAATTCTCGTCTCCGTCCCATAAGGGGTCGAGATTCGGGTTTTGTAATAACTCTGAACTACGCTTAAGGATCTACACATTTATAGTATTGATAGATCTATATCCCGTATAACAAAAACAAGAAAAGAAATATATAGATGAGGGCAAATTTACTGAATAATATTTATGACATTATACTTAATACTATTTTACAATTTTATTACTGAGATATTAAATGACAGAAAATAAAAAGTAAAACTATTCATATCTCAAACTCTAAAAAAAAAATAAACAAATCCTAGCCCACTTTGGACCTTATAAAAAAGTCTTATTATGTAATCTATTCATAGCTCAAACTCTAAAAAAACTAGGCCACTATTTTTCTTTTCTTTCTGAAACATCATTCATTCATATATGTGATGCATAACACAAAAGTTTGGATGCTGATAAATAAAAAAACACATAAGTTTGGATAGGAGAACACCATAGCTAAGAAAGACCTCTTCTACCAAAAACTGACAATTTATGAGCCAAATCTACGAACTTACAATAGAAACTAGCTTGATACTTTTTACACAAAAACAGAGAATAAGCACATTTCTGGCTCATAGTGGTTATGTGTTTTGTGCATATAACACAGTGTATACACTTATGTGTGTGTGTAATTTTCGTAATAAGAAGATGAGAATTACCCTGAAGAAACGGAACCATCTGACAAAACACAAGTAGATGGAGGGTGCCTTCCAGGTAGAGGAATCTGAAGGAACTTGAGAGCATAAATTTGTAGGTCTGTAACCAGTCCATTCATCTTTTTTATGTCAGCAACCTAACACATGATCATAAACATACCCCAATTATTGAAAATATCGTATACTTGACCAAAGCACCGAATTGACACTAACACACAACATTAAGGATGACAAAACATTACAAGTACAACAACAAGATAAATGTTTCATTTCGATCCCCTAACTATCCATTTTGTTGGTGCAAAAACACACAGCTTCTCAGATCGAATGTGGAGATTAGACAAAATTTGAGATACATCGGATTGATGTTTGTGAATTCGTCGAGAACTATCCATTTTGTTATGAATTGGAACTTAATTTCATCACCACACTATCTATATTGTAACAATTTAGTCTCAAACTATGTTGTTTTGTTTCAAATTGATCTAGTCCAATGTTAAATGACTTGTAATTCTAAACTTTCAACACGAATTTCAAACACATATTAACCACTTTTGTCTCTCTTTCTCTCTACAGAAAATGAACTTACATAAAATATATAAATAATTAATTTAAAAAGTAGTTGAAAATAAGTACCTCGACGCCGTACTTGATGGCGACGCCGGCGAGAGTATCGAACTTGGAGACGGGATGTTCGATGAAATTGAGAGCAGACGAAGAAGCAGTAGGCGAAGCAGGCGAAGAGAACGAAACTGGCATGCGATCATTCTCTCTGTTTCTGCAACAAAGCATGCGATCTGACACAAATGCGGTGTCGTCTTCGTACCCATTTTCCACCCAGGAATCGCCGTAAATTTCGTCGGCACGAGCATTTCCGATGAACCGCAACTCTCTCTCCATCTGAATCTGCTAATAACCATCAAGTCGGACCATTCGCCGACGCAAAAAAACACACAACTTCTCAGATCGAATGTGGAGATTAGAATTTTTTTGAGATAGATCGGATTGATGATCGTGAAATCATCGAGAATTAGATGAAAAAATTGGATTAACGATAATGAGTTCGGATCAAAAGAGGAGAAAAATTGGATTGATGATTATGAATTCAGAGAAAAATCGGACCATTCTACGAATGTGAATTCATCAATAATAAGAGAAAAAGTGGATTGATAATTATGAATTCGGATCAAAATTGGAGAAAAATTGTGAATTCGGATTAAAAATGGAGAAAAATTGGATTGATGATTGTGAATTGGTAAAGAATCTGAGAAAATTGGAATGGAAAATTTGGGGGGAAAGCAGAGACGAAGTTTACGGATTTTGCGGAGCTTCGCGGAAAATGGAGTTTATCTTCGAAACTCCATTTAAGGAGGCTTTTGATATTTAATTATTTTTATTTGATTAAAAACAAAAACTAAATAAATAAATAAATGTTAGTGTTGAATGGATCGTTTCTTAGTCAACCCGAAAAAAACAAAAATACCAAAATTGTTTTGGATGTGGCGCCAACGTGTTTTGACCGTTTTTTTGGGTTTCACATTCAAAGTTTTTGGATTTAAATACTTTATTCTTTTAATATACAAACTAACACTACATGAGTATATTGTAGAGATGGAAAATTGGTGACAATTCGAACTTCATATCAAATTTGCATCGGTTTTTTGAGTTTCTCAAAGTTTATCAGAAGCTTGGTCTAAAATTCCTGAAAAATTAGCCTTTTATGATTATATTGGTAGTCAAATCAATCTAAAGCCTTATCGAAAGCATGCTCCGGTGTTGAAGTTCATTCAAACAATTCCAACAAATAATTTGAATTTCAAACTGTTACAGGTGCGGACTGCGGGAGGCTTGAACCCGCAAAAATTGAAGACTGAGATTTGGATGTTGTTCAAGTTTAAATTGTGGGCTTTAGTATATAGTAAGTGCAAACATTTACTGGGCTGTCATTGATCCAACCCGAATGCATAAAATTTGACCGTTTATGTGCCCTAAACAAGTATTAAAATATTTGATAACCCTAATTTTGCAACACTAAGGTAAAAATTACATATAAACAGCCTGAAACAATGATGTTTCTTGTGAACTCTATAACAAGAGCCGAATTGTACCAAACATCAGGTACATTTTACATAGTTTTGTTCTATAGACCCAATGGTACAAAAGAAAAAGTAAATAAATTCACACGAATTCTGCTCGTAAACGATAGAAAGAGTCGTTACAATGAAAGCACCAATAGAACGGTTGTAAATTCATATACAAAATACAATATAATAACATTCGAACCGAAGCTCATACCAGAGATTAGAGAAGTGTACAAAATTGCAACACCATTGATGAACCTGGAGACAACAAGCAAATGTATGATTCGTTTACCGTCACGATATTTTGAATTAAATTGCATTGTAGCATATTGATTTTGTCTTAAACAAATATTACCTTGTGTAAAGTATAATCTTATCCAAGAAACCGAAGCAAGACTCCATCGTTTCCCAAAACGAATCCTTTCTTGTCATCGATGAACCTGTGAAAAGAGAGCATGGGTATCGAGAAATTGTATAAGAGATTAGAATATATGGTTGATTGTTGTAGAAGACAATTTCACCTTAAAACTCAAACTGATAGTCGAAGGTCTAGTTAATATGCATGCCTGTTCAGGCTTTGTGCATGGTCCATGCACAATATCCTCTTTGTAAGTTCCGATTTCATATAGATGACCACATAAACTAAAAGCTTAGTCGATAGTTGAAGGCGCGATTATAAATTTATACTCTAATAAACGCGAAATGCATGATTGGGATACTCTTTCATAATTGTTAATCCTGAATAGTAGTTGCATAACCTCTGAGGCTTGGTACGGGCTTTGGAAAAGTTGAGAGGAGACTATTTTTCCAACTAATTCTCAACTTTTCCAGCCTCCGAACATAGCATAAGGAGAAGGAACAACTACATGCGCACTGATACCGAATAAAGAGTGGTTGGAGAAACTCGTAAGTCAGATATATATGCTTTATATTTTAAGAATCTTAAATTTAGCGTAGAGTGAATAAATGGGCAAAACTCACTTCACTGAGTAAAGATTTGCGGCAATGCTATCAGCTGCTTTGTCACGGATCCATGTTTTGCCACCATTGTTGGTTCTCAACAAAACTCCGCTGCCTCCGGCTGCCCAAGCCTCTTCCTGCATATGGAAATCATTATGCGTGTCTAACATTATTGGAGATGACAGGTTCTATTAGTTAAACTGAACTAGAGTATGAACGTTACCTGTGAGCGATACCCAACATCAAGAATGCCAAAACCTCGACTTTGCACTGGAACTTCTACAAAATCCTCAGTTATCTGATAACATCCATACAAGTTTGTTTTAGTGACAAATAGTGAAATGACAATATACATATTGTGAATGGTTGCACAAATATCGTTGGCGCAATGTATAAGAACTGACACTCCCAAGACCAATTGTCAACTTCAGAATGGATTGAAAATACATTTTTTTAGTACAATAAAGAATTTTATGCTAGCAAAGGATCTAAATGTGGTAAAGAATTAATACATTATCCATGCCTATGCTCAATGAAAAGGAATTAGACTCTCCTCGACTACTGTAACAATTGAGGCAATGTCATTTTCAAGCAATATGGGGAATGTAAATCAAATTATTCCCAAATTAAAACCCAGGGAAAAGAAAACATGCTCATCAAGAGCAATTTCAGAACTTTTCTCGTAAAACTCAGAACAGTTCCCTTAGTAAAATGTTTGTGAAGGAACTAGCCCAGAGCATTTCACAATCTCCGGCCGAAGTTTACAATGCCAAATGACTTACCCCGCTGCCTTTGCTCAGGTAAAGTCCTCCTCCACGCACGAGAAGCCAAAGACCACCATCAGCTCTCCATCCCATGTTTTGAATTCTTCTTGCCACTGATCTGTTATGTGGCTGCCAGTATGGCTGCATTTGTAAAAGGAGCATATACATACGGTTAATATGATTACATAAGCACATGCCCAGCTGAAACTCTTTGAAACTAGAAGTGTAATGGACCAACTCAACTAAAAGCTTAAGCTAGAGTTGGGAACTTGGGTTTCGAGAGATGCGAGTTCATGCGGGTTTTACATAGAGAATGCACGGGTTGAGTGCGAGTTGCCTGACCCTATCTGCACATTTTCTGAGGTAAACCCAACTCCAAAATTAATTGTCTATCTCATGTGACTCGAACCCATAAATACGTGGGTCACATTTCGGGTGGCCGTGGGTTCAGTTCCAAATTGCTAGCTCTAGGTTAAGTTGACAGTTTAAAGCTCAACATGCCACCTCACATGCAAACCTATTGTCGCTTTGCACATGGTCCATGCACAAGTCCTCGAACTTATGGGTAGAAAGAAAAGCCAGATAGAAGTTTGGAGAGGAAATTTACCTGGCCAGGTTCCCAAGTGAGGTAGAAATTACCTCGGCTTGAGACAGCAACATAGCTTCCATCTGGAGAACGATTGACAGCATTAAAGGTTCCTGTGTAGTAGCTAGCACCACTAATACCACTTGAAACTGTTCTGCAAATGTAAGGAAGCTATGTCAATATTTTACCTTTTCAAGTCAACTATCTTTTCTCATACAAAATTTGTGACAACTTGGCTTGGTAAATGAAGTAAAATGGAAACAAATATCAAAGGAGTTCCTTTAGCAAAAAAAACAAAAATGCAAATTCTGTGAAACAGAATCGGTAGTAAAACTGGAAGCTTCAAGTGCAATCACACAGAAAATATAATAATAATAATGATTTTTTCCCAATATGGGTTGGTACAGATTCAAGCTGATATAATACAGCCAGCCACTTATGACCCAACATATGTGAATTGGGAATCGGCCGGATTGGGTGATTCTCTCCCGATTCTTATCCATGTCCGATTCAAGAGTGATTTTGAATCATTTAGGAGGGAATCGATTGGATTGTTTATGCAGTGCTTCAAAACATTATTATTACGTTTAAACAGGACTAAATTCTATTTTCATTTATAGTTATTAGTTTGTCAAGCCCTTAATGAGCATACCTATTGAGAGTAGCAGATACCGTCTCCTGAACAGCAGCTCTCCAGTTATATCCCCTGTTAGATGTAACATATATAGCGCCTTGATCGGTAACCATTTCTGCGCTCTTATCTCCAGTTGCCTTTATATATACCTGGGTTTGTCGTACAGAATCACCACTTTATTAGGATACCAATAGAAACAAAGCAAATGTGAGATTCTCCACAAAACAATACAAAGAAGCCAAACTAAGATTAAAAAAAATGAAAAGATTATGTGAGTTTCCATATTTAAGGAATCTTGAGAGATGGTATAATATATCATACAAAAGAAACTTATTAAACTGATAGAGTAAGACATGACTAATATGATTTTCCACACTTGCAAAGATAACATCTCAAGGGTTTCCATTGTTGCGGCAACTATATTTCTTGGTCTTGTTAATATCAAAGATCAAGTCTACCCTAAATTCGCAACGATATCAAGCAAGATCTAACAGAAACAGGATTACCATATCTCCAGGAAGTTGAGCGCTTAACGGTATCCTTTCCCAGCTATTTCCGGAGTCCGAAGTATACAACAGAATTGCAGGTTTCCCAACAATCCATCCCTCCTTCCCCTTAAAGCTAATGGAATTAAACCTATAGTTGAAATCCTCGTCTTCGGCTGCTGCTATTGAGCGTTGAACCCAAGTGTTTCCACCATCTTTCGTCTCCAAAAGGGTTTGCCTAGTCCCCAAAAGAAATCCTAGCAACCCAATGTCAAAATGAGCGACAGAGTGAGAGCTCTCCATGAATCAACTTAAAATATAAATATCAAACAGAACAAGTCGGACAAAATTTCAAAACCAAATACATTTCAATAGGAATTGAAATATATTATCCAATTTTGCTTGGTTCACAAAATTAGCGTATAAAGCCAATACCAAAGCGAATGAGAGCTCACCAGGAATGAACTCAAAATAGAAATATTAAACATGTTAGAGACAAAATTCAAGATGCAAACACATATCAAGAGGTCAATTCTGTCTTAAGAAATACAAGCAACCCAATACCAAAGTTCATAGTTGTCTTAACAAATCGTAGCAGCCAAATACAAAAGTTCATAGTTGATAAATTATATCAAACTTTAAATACTCCCTCCGTTCAAAACGAGTGTCCTGTTTCTCATACATTTCTGTCGCAAAATGAGTGTCTTGTTTTTTTAGGAAGTTAGTTAGGTATGAATTAACAATAGTATCTCTATAATAAATTAGTTAGTATCCTTTGAATTTGTTTTACAACACATGGTCACAGGGTTACAATAGCATATGTACAACATTATTCAACTTCTTCTTCATTTTTTCTCAAAATAGAGAGTAAGACGCTGAGATTAGTAAACAGCATAATTGGGAAAATTTTCATATTCATATATAAATAAATCAAAGACACACACACACACACACACACACACATATATATATATTCAAAATTCAAATATATATGTCAATTCTGTCTCCATTTAGCAAATCAG
>JAYMTH010001766.1:0-13985 GCA_036897465.1 Pelargonium australe | reverse complement strand
TAAATCAAGCATAGTGTAAAAGTAAATATTAATTATTTAGATTAGAGTGACAAATCGAGACCCGAACGAAATCGGGTTCAAAAGCTAGTACATGAAAAATACATGTAAATAAAATACATGTGTGAATACTCCTCCATTAAATTATTCCTCTCAAAATAAGTGCTCAATTTTAATTCCCCTAAAAAAAAGTGTTCATTTTTTTTTTAAAACCAAAAGCTTACCGTATTAACGTTTCCATATATATTTGAACTAATTCTTTCATATTTCTTTTTCGTGAATAAATTATGTATGCATTGTCGATGATGTATTTGTTTTGACTTGGTCAGTTGAACGAATACCTTTTGCCGTTTCGCCCACGTGTTAGAGTAGTCATACTTGACTCGCCTTATGGGAGCTATGTGAGTAACGAGTATAGAGGGATTTTTCATACTTGAGTTAAACGTATTCAAACTCTCCGTATCGAGCTCTATGGGGTTTGAGTTCCCCTCGGGGGATGTCTTAAAGTGCAAGGTTAAAGCTAAGTTGCGGATGCTCGTGCGCGAGCATGGCGGTTGAAAAACTGACCAAACTTGACCTAGGAACCATTGTCGCGGTAATACTCCCAAATGTCGTGGCTTTTGAGCGGTCACAAGTTCTCTTGGGCTTGTTTTGTTTTCGATGATTGAGTCATTGTTGTGACATTGGGGAGCATAACAGCGGTTACCAAACTATAGTCACGATCTTGGAGCATTACCGCGTGACTATAGTGATTATCGAACTTCTTAATTTGACATGTTGGATTTAGTCATTAGGAAAATATTGCGGACTTTGGGCATCGTCTTGCCATCGGAGAAGTCATCGAACTCATTTTGGTAAATGAACTCCTTCGATAATCGATTCACCTGAGCGAATATGAGAGTTGCACATCGATCTTGGGTGACCCGGAGGAGTGTCGGAGCTATTCGATTCAACAATCGAAATTGGGAGTTAGGGGTATTGGGTGACTGATAATGGAGTTTGTCACTTTTGGCACTTAAGTTGAAGTTGGGCACCTTTGATGACCGAAGTAAGAGTTAGGCTTCTAAGATAACTAAGTTGGAGTTGTGCACCTTTGGTGCCCGGAGTGAGGGTCTTCAGATATCTCCCATGAGAGTAGATCAACTTGGTCTCAAACTTAATGATTAAAGGTTATTTAGGTCCCTAAACTATCAAAAAGTCACACATTTTACTCCCTAAACTTTGAAAAGGCCACTTAAGTCCTTAAAAATTGAGATTTTAGATTAAAAGAGACTTTATCGCGAGGTCAAATGAACTCTTCGATGATTTAGATGACGTGTCGTTAACCTGAATTTTCATATAAAAAACTAATTAAATATCTTACACCTCACATATAAGATATTAAAATTGAAAGCTTTTTTTGTTTTTTTTTTTTATATAAAAAAAGTTGAAATTGTATTGGTTAGAAAATAATTAAATATTATAATGCTCAAATTTACCTTTGAGTGTTCTTCTGTTTTGCTTTTAACCTTGGAGTGTTTTTAGATGTTGGTTGTGGTTAAACATAAAAATTATGTTTTGACCAATCAAAATACATGTTATATATATATATATATTTAAAATTACGTTTTTTTTAATGAATTTTTAAAATTAAAATTAATATGTTTGACATATTCTTTTGCTTGGGATGAAGACGGGGTTCCTAACTATATATGTAATGCATTAATGCTTGATGCTATTTGATTAATGAAGTTATGATCTTAAAAAAAAAAAATTTAATTTTTAAAATCATTTTTTATATGGAATTTGAAATCTTATTATCTTAAACAAAAGTATATAGATAATTTTGAAAAGTAAACTCCCACTCTTTTAGTGGATAAGATATTATTTAAGAGCTCCTTTTAGTATAAAAATGACAAAAGGCAAAGGATAAGATAAAACTTATCATTTTCTAATTTTAGCCATAGGAAAACCAGAAAATAAATAAATGAAACGATCGATAATAATAATAATGATAATTCCAGCAAATAATTTTTTTTTGTTATATCCCATCAAAAAAAAAAAAAAATGGTTATTTACTTAAGAAGAAAAATCATATGGCTACTATTAATAGTTGGTGAAGCAAGCACACATCAGCAACTTAAACTTGACACGTGTCGTTCAACACGTCACCGCCATTGACGAACCTACGACAACGTCAAGTGATTCTATCCAATCCCTTCCTCATACCAAGCTCTCAACGCCATCTTCCTTTTTCTTCTTTCCAATTCAAACCAGTTTGTTGAGAAAACAAAGGCTCAGAGTAAAAACCAAGCGATCCGTCTTGTCCAAAAGCCGATTAGGGTTACGGTTTCCTCTGTTGATTTCGTGTTCCTGATCGTTCGATCAGAGGTCTCTCGCTGTCTGCGATTCGGTCTCGTTTCCAATCGACGGTCTCTTTGCGCAGTATGGTGGTGACTTCCTCTCGGAGTCGCGATCCATATGTTTTCTGTTTGAATTCTGTTCTCTCGGCTCTTAGTTCTCTTTGTTGTAGAAAAACGTTGTTTCCTCTGCCAATTGTATGAATTTTTTACACTTTCGGAAAAAATTAGGGTTTTATTTTGGTTGGTTGCGTGAATTGATCAGCTGTGTCTGTTGGTGTGTTTTGGGTCGGAAAGGTTTATCAGTTTGTAATTGATTGCTGTTTATTTGAGGCTATGTATATTGAGGAATTGGAAAACGAGGAGGTGAGCTTTGGGGATGATGAGATTCTTTCTGCGGTTGAAGGTGTTTGCTTCAGAAGCGTCTTTGTTGCCTCGGAGGTAAGGCGGGTTGTGATAGGAGCAGGGGCTCGTGCGCTGTTTTACCCGACTTTACTTTACAATGTTGTGAGGAATAAGCTTCAGTCAGAGTTTCGGTGGTGGGATAGGGTTGATGAGGTGTAATTCATATCTACCTTGCATTTTTTTTTTTAAATCTCAATTTTATCTGAAAATGGAAATGGAATTGGATGTTGCAAGATGGACCCTGCTGACCCTTATTTGGGAATTGGGATAGCAGAAAAGCAGTCTAGACTCTAGAGTTACTATTTTATAACAATGCACCAAATGGTAATAGACTAATAGTGTATTATAACAGCTCTTTGTTTGGTAGGATAGTCTCTCTTAGCCTTCACAAAATAAATGCGAAGTGTTTGATGCATAATATACTCCCCTTGTTGTGATAAAATATATATATATATACTCCCCTTGCCCCGAAATAAGTGTCTTGCATCCTATTTTGAGAAAAAATAATTTGTTAGTTAGTGTTTATATTTCCTCTTTTATCCATGTGCATATATGTTGTAACTTGTAACAATCTTAAGGGATACTAGTAACTTATTGACACTTATTTTGGGGTAAAATGCAAGTTAAACATGACACTTATTCTGAGACTGATGGTGTATTTTTTTTGTTCAGTTTTTTTTTTTTTTTCTGGTTTTTTGGGGGTATGCAATGTTTGATATGCCCTTTACCTTTTGGAGTGCATGTCGTAGGATTAATTTGGGATACTCTTCCAAACCGTTTCGAGTTCTTTTACTAATACATCTTGTTTGCTGCTTTCTCCTATTTGTGAATTTGTTTTGTTTTCTTGTTTCTCTGAAGTTTGTACGGTTGAATTTGTTCAGTGCTTATAAATTTGTAGGAAAGATGTAGTATTTTGGGCTCACGGAAATATGTTCACACACACATATATATTCATTAGTTTTCTTTTCAGCTGGTAGGTTTGTTGTTTTAGCCTTAGTAAAGTCAAAAGCATAGGCAGAGGAAAGGCTAATGATCCTCCCCACAATGGTGCTGGGAACTTTTAGGTTTCTAGTGAAAAAAAAAAGTTATCACTTGTGAGTTTTGTTTCTTCTCTCTTTTATCCAATTTTCTAGTAACAACTAATAATCGTTTAGAACAATACATCTGTTGTGTATGTACTCTCTGAACTCAAACTTTTGAAATTCATGATGAACTTGATAACTGCCATAATCGTATGTTTAAATGCTCATTGAATTCCCTAAATCACTACTTATAGTTCTATATATTTTGCCTCAGTTTATTCTGTTAGGTGCTGTTCCATTTCCTACTGATGTTCCACGCCTAAAGGAGCTTGGGGTTTGTGGTGTGATCACACTAAATGAGCCATACGAGACATTGGTTCCGACATCTTTATATCAGGTGGAAGCTCTTGTCAATCTCTATTCCTATGCTCCGTGTGGAAGAAATATCATGTTGACTGTTAAGAATATGATTAATTGGTTGTTTGAAAATTTATGGAGAACAAGATGTGAAGTAGATTGTTTTGTAATTCTGTTGTCTTCTATTATATTTGGGGGTTTTCCATGTTAGAGAACCTAAATGGTTCATTTAGGTACCTTTTTCTAATGATTAGTAATGTTAGAGACTTAGCCGTCATTTTATGTTCTCTTATTATTTGTACTTTTATAGGATCATGAAATTGAGCATTTGGTGCTTCCTACAAGAGACTACTGCTTTGCGCCATCATTGGGTGATATATGCCGAGCTGTAGACTTCATTCATAGTAAGCATTTCTTCAGAAATTTCTATGCATCATATTAATTCTATTTTAATGCATGCTAACTTTGGTTTTGAGTTAGCCGTAAATCCTTAGTTATGATGTAGACAGGACAGGACCAGGTTCCTATTCTATTAATTTTCCTGGTCAGTGGTTGGGCGTTAGTATACATTCATTCTGGGTATTTTAAGGCTTGCATTGAACATAAGCGACATTTTTAAGCTTTGAAAGACGTGATATTTTTTTACTTTATTTCGAGAAACAGGATCTGTATGTGTGTTACTATAGGTTCTGTTTTCCTTCTATGTTTGATGGTTATTTGATATTTCTCTTGTTGTTTCTTGAAGAAAATGCTTCATGTGGAAAAACTACTTATGTCCATTGTAAAGCTGGTCGGGGGCGCAGCACAACAATTGTTGTGTGTTACCTGGTCAGTGTTGTAACTGGAGTGCCTGGAAGTTTTATTGTAGCATGTTTTTTTGGTTGGATTTACTAGTTATGGCCTTACCTTTTATTATTTTTGTTTTCATACAGGTGCAATATAAGCAAATGACCCCTGATGAGGCATATGGTTATGTGAGGTTAATCCGACCAAGAGTGCTTTTAGCCTCTTCCCAGTGGCAGGTATTCTGATAATATATGGAGTCTGTTTCTGTTCTTTAATATATATTTACAGTTTATTTGAGTTCATTTGTTCCTATAAATGAATAGGGACTAGATTAGATTGCTTGAAAGTCGTGACATTGCTGATTCTGAATATCATTGCAGCAGAATCTGTGTTGATGTCACTTTATGTTTTTTAGCTGCTGGCTGTAATAATGTTTTCATTATCCTTGGTGGTCTTCATTTCATTTCAGGCAGTTCAGGACTTCTATCATTGTAATGTAATGAAAGAGGGACTATTCAGCCACACAACTGATCTTGTCCGTGGAGCTTCAGATTCACCAGCTTCACAAAATCTTGTGGCATTCGATGATAGCTCTGTTGTCGTTGTAACAGAATCTGATCTTGATGGATATGATCAGAATTTTGTACCTGGTGATATGGGAAGTGAGCTATGGGCAGACCTGAGAGTAGCCTACAGGGTTCGAGTTGCTGGACAAGCAGCTATGGCGAGAATCTCGTGCCTATGGGTTGGCTGCGGTCCTCAGCAGAAGATTTCAGGGGAGAAGGAGGACAGCTGCTCAATGAGGGCAGATCATATGGGAGGCATCAGTGTGGACATCCATGTTTACTGATAATTTAGACATGTTTGTCCTTTCTGTTTCTTATGCTGCCTTGTACAAATTGGCAAATATAACTGTCTTGATGCAGCTAAATTGTGTTCCCATCCCCCTTGTATATTTGAGTTTCTGTTAGGAATCGAAATGAAGAAAAATCAGTATTAAGGCTATGTGAGTGTTGGCATTTCATTCATAAGTCTATCTTTTATCCTTTTGTTATAATTGAATGTGTGCGTTGGTCTGTTTTATAACCGTCGGATGATTGTTTAACCGGTTGAGAATACATATCCAAAGTTTTGATCACTTGCACAAATATCCCCTGTTAGAAATATCGTATCACTATAAAATGATTCCTTGATACACTAATTTGATGAACAATCATTGTTCACATGGCAAACCTTACAAGTCCGTAGGCTAAGGCCTCACTTTTGGAGGCTTCATGCAAACAAATAATTCTTGTTTACTATACACAGTAAATTACCAATCAAGAACTCGCCGTTTTATGATCGTGTAACCTGATAAAGTACTACTAGTAGTAGTCTACAATCGTTCATTTGATACTGACTCTTCTCTAAGCATAAAAACTTCCTCCAAGAAGCTCGTAACTGATGCTGGCCACTTATAAGATGATGATCCATCGAGTATCTTTTCAGTTGATGCTTTGTCCCCAAACTGATCAGGCATGACTTGATCTTGCTTGTGGCTTGGTTTGATTTTGCGGTGACGCCCAAGAGCCCTGGTTTTACCACCCATTTCAGAGCTGTCCTTCACTTTAGACTGATCCTCCAAGTAAGGCACCACATATTTCTTCATATCACTTGTGGAGATTCCAAGATGCCCCCCTGCCACACTAACAAACTTTACCTTCCCAGCCTCGTCCAAAGTCCTCAGACCAATCCAGTCTTCCGTGTAAAGCTTTGTCTACACAAATGGAATTATGCAATAAAATACGAGATCACAATTCATTGAAGTCATAAGATAAACTTGGTTATATACTCACTCTCCCAAACAACACAGAAACCATGCGTACTTGGCACATGTTCAGAATAAGTCTAATACCTGTTGTACTGGCATAATGGGTTTGAAAGCCCCATCTGGATAATATCCAAACCAAGAGGTTTCCTTGGGTATCAGAACAGTATCATGATCACCCTGTCGAAAATAAAGAATAAGATGGAAAAAAGGTAAGCACCATTCATTAGTTAAAAGGACTCAGGTGATACAAAAGAAGATAAATTTTGTTTAACAGACCATGATAAGCACCAGGTTCTGTAAGCTACTGAATCGCTCCTTGTAAGTGGAGTTTCTTGCATCAGGGAGTTCATTATTTAGTCTTGGAAGAAATTTGCATTTTTCCAAATAGTCAGGGATATCCTGGAAAAGTAAAAGTCATGGAGATGCTAGAAGGAAAAAAACAACAACAAATTAAGACTGATCAACTTACATTTGGTAATTTAAGATAACCACTGGGGGCCAAGTGATTCTGTAATAAATGCACAAATCAGAATTTCAAGGCAGGCTACTTAGCAACATCAGAATCAAATAAATTGTGAGTGAAGTAGAGACAAGAAAGATATTTCTATAACCATCAAGATCAACATTCTAAACAACTAATAATCATTCTATAAAAGGACAATACATACCTGGACATAGTCAGAGTAGATCTCTGACTTCATGAGCTTGTCTGCAAGTATGCATAAAATGCCAGTCTGCAGAAGCAGGAAAAAAAAAACACTTAGTATACGATTGAGGACTTGATATAGGGAATTATTTTTTATTCAGATAAAAATGCTTGTGTCATGTTTTCCTGTGCATGCTAATTGGAATCAGGACCTACTCTGAAATTATAATGATTGAAGAGTATAGTGCGTTGAAATTAACCTTAATTAGTAAATACATAAGATGTCACAATGTCACCGTCACATGATGCACAAATAGCAATATATGTCTACCAGATTCTGTAAGAACACTCTTTTATAATAGATTAGAATTGCGTCATCAAATCATCTCCAATGTTTTTAGACCTTGATGCTGTATTGCTATGTATGATGCTAAACGAAGAGCACTAACTAAGCCGCAAAAAAGTTATTTAAGTGCCCCACATGTCTATCTGACAGATTATTCTAACCTGTTCAACATTATATTATTTTCCCCACACCGCATCTGCATCAATTTCTACAATATGATAGAAATGGTATACTAGGGGGGTAGTAATGGAAAAGCCTTTAGAGTACTTACACCACAGAGGGGGACTGAAGCAGTACCAGCATGAGGTCCTCCTATAGAGATATAATTGTTCACCTGTTTCAAAGATAGAAAAGGATAACTTATGTAGTAGTAGTATGGGAAATGGACCAAATGGTAGATGATGCAGTAATCAATGAAGCAGAAGCAACATAAAGAAAGAGCGACACTTGAAAAAAAGAATAAAAAACTAATGTAAGATGTGGTTAATTTTTTTTATTATAGATTATCTGGTTTATACCAACAAGAATTGAAAATAATACTTACAAACATATGAAAATTGAAATAGTAATTTAGTTTGAAAAGTTAGTTTGCTTAAAAAATATAACACCACACTGCACTTGACTCTCTCAAATGTGATCAACAGTTCAAATCAGGAAGGCTGGAGTAATGGTAAATACCTTAGGTCCTCCATCACAAAACTCAATAACACCTCGACCTATTAAGTTTCCCTGTATGGCCAAAATTAAAACCAAATAGGTGAGAATGATCAATAAGAACATACAAGGCAAGGCACCCTCAATTCATTAAGAAGAACTGAGAAATCAAAAGGTAAATCAAACAAAGAGAAACACATAAGCTCATGGAGGGCACATCATCTCTTGAAGTTAGAATCAAATAGCTAAAACTTAAACTCTAAATATGTATGTGTGTGTGTATTCACAAAAAAAAGCTCCATTCATTCTTTCAAGTGCCAGATCAATTCGATAGTTTTTTAGTGAAAAAGAAAATAAAGTTTAACAGTTTAATATGGAGCCAAAAGAAACTGGACTGCGATATATTTTAATTCAGTAAACAAGTACAAATTCTACATGCATATTGCATTACAGCATGCACACACAAAAATAAGTCCCATTAATTACCTGGGAAAGGCCAACTATATTGTAGCCCTGACTTAATTCTTTCATTTTCTTCACCTGTGTGAGCATGGTAATAAACATGTTAAAATGAATGTCAACTGCATAGCAAGGTCAACTCATTGATCACATTACCCAGAGGGATTTAGCACCTTGTCACAAACTTCTTCTGTCTGCAAACAAGTAACAGAGTATAAGTTACAAATAGAAAATGTCACTCAAAATATGATGAGACCGGTAGTCTTTAATAAGCTTTTACCTGTTGCTCAAGAGACATAAACCAGGAATCCCAAGTTCCATCCCCAACTTCTCTGTATGGAAGAAACATAATAAATTACTTGCATTGCAAATGAAAAAAAGATGGAAGTACTGACATACTTCTAAAGTTGACGGCACTAAAAAGATAACAACAGGTAAAATAACTATAACGGCATATTCTCTACCAAGAATATTGAATTAATTCTGGTTCTCATAAGGCAGAAAAGTAGTGAGGCCAGTTACACAAGTCACTAAGAGTTGATGTTACAAGATATCACCACATAACTTTGACAGTACTAGAATTTTTCAATTAAGTTACCAAGAGTTAAATAAATCAGTTACCGATAGTTTTGATTAATTGGAAAACCATATAAAAGATCTTCATATACAAATGCAATTAAAAAAGCATTAAGCCATTTGCCATGGTTTATCAATTTTAGCTGAAAAAAGAGAGAGACAGCTGTAGGTAAAATATAATAAGTATTTCTACAATCAAAAGAGTAAAACTATAGCAACTCAATCAATGTCAATAGGAATAGAATCAGGCTCAGTTTAGTATATTTTGAAGCTAAACATCTTATGATTTGATTCCTTATCAATGAGTATTGACATCAATATGCAGGATTGCTTATACAATTTTCTAACGGAAAATACAAATTAGCGATGATAGAACCATACACGCAATATCCTGTAGATCCAGAGAGGTTGCCTAATAGCTGCGTGAAACGTGTAAGCCCTGAATTAGAACACTGATCACCAATGCCTGCCATAGGAAAAAAAAACTCTTCACAAAATGGACAGCATATTCAGATGAATAATGGCAGAAAGTAGCATTAAATGCAGATCAATGTAAGCAAAATGCTGGAATATTAACAAACAAATCAGCACATTAAATTATAGGCAGCAGCACAAAAGGAAACTGATAGGAAGCAAAGAAACAAAAAACAATATACATCATACAGTGTAAATAAAGATGGACAAACTTAAGCAACGTTGACCTGTTTCCTTTCCTGTAATAATATAATTTTTCAAAAATATGACATAAGCAATTAAATGATAATTCATACTTTTCATTCAATTTCCAAGTTTAGTTCGTTAAAGATCACATTCGAATTCCATATATGTGAGAGCACCAAAAAAATCCTGCTACAGAATAGTTCATAAATTTCAGTAAATAGAACTATAGAAGCACCATCTCACTGACGAAGCAATACACAAATTCAAATTCAAATAAATTACAGATCAAATTAAAGTAAAACACAGAATGTAAGAGAGAGATAGACAGCAAAGGACAAAATTATGGATAAATTTACCGTGGAGCACGATGAACGGCAATGAATGAGAAATCGGAATGAACACACAAGCGAAGAAGAAGACGACGAAAACAACGGATCGCGAGAGAGAAGTAGAAGCCATAAACCAGAAGCTTGCTCAGAAATCAGAGATGGTGAGCGAGTCGGAGCACGAAAGAGCTATTAGATATGGTTGGAGAAAGTGGGAACCTAATGGAGAAACATAGAGTTGGAGGTCGCAAATAGCAGCTGCAGAGTAGTTGGACGGTGATTGGTGAAGACGAGAGTTAAAACAAGGAGCGCGTTGATCTGACGCGCAACCCGCATTGATTGCCAGAACCCAAATGGTTTCTCTTCCTTCTTGAAGTCTCCAATCAATTAGGATTGGAGTTCATGTCACTGTCAATCTCTGGTTTTATGTTACTGTGTGGCGCGTCGTTGCTTCTTACGGTAGGGCTTAATTTTATCGACATGTGCGCCCCAACAAAATTCGGATCACTGGAATGGGCTTTTAACTTTTTGGTCCATCCTAGCTTTGGGTTTAGGCCTAGTTAAACGAAATGGGCTTGATTATTCAGCCCAAATAAGGGCCCAAAATATGTGAAACAAACAACAAATCTACAGCGTTTGTGCCTTTAAGTCGACTAGGGCTTTTGTTCGACTACAAATGCTTTTGATTTTCAAAGCGGTGGGTGACAGTCTCTTGGATTTGCATATAGCAAATTGCGGTATTTCTTGTTAAGATAACGAGTATTGCTTTGATAGCAAGTTTTTTACTGATAAGATTTGAAGTGTGATGTACATTTACGGTAAAAAAATTTATCGGCGTGTGGAAAAAGCAGCAAGAGGCGGTTGTAGATAAGAAAAAAATGATTTGGAAGGTGGTGGTTTGACCAGAATACATCGAGTCAACCTTCAAGTCTGTTGTCGAATCAGATGGCAGACCTGGTTGTGAGGGACCGTTGGCAAAACTATCCATGTGGTCGCTTTGAACTCCAAGTGCAATATAAAAGGGAGAATTCCATCCATTTTATTATTTTCGGTTTGGTATGAGAAACGACCCAAGTATTAGTTAAGCTTTTCATTTTTTGTCAAAATCTTTTGGGTGAGTTGATTTGCAATATTTTTTTGTGTGTGATTGGACAAAAATGCCATTGGGGGTGATTAATGTGTCATTTTCAGATAAATCATTAAAAAAATTAGGTGGACCCTTTGCCTAACCCTTACCCTTCACAATCTGGCTGGCTTGCGCGTTAACCAAATTGTTTTTCAATTTCAACAACTCTATAAACGTGGTCGGTTTTGTTTTTACTATTATGCCCCTCATTGGTCAAAACGTGGACACGTGGAAACCACTCATTCGATATTTTGGTTGCACACAACATGAAACGTGTTTCATTACAGTGGCTTTGACGGTTACATTTGAATCAACATTTTTTTTTTTTTTTTTTTTTTACTAAATGAATTACCATTTAACTCATTGATACGATGGTAGAAAAAACAAACAAAATGGAGGCCAATTTTGTCATTTAGCACTTTATTTGTATCCGTAATTTTTGAATATTCTATTGCAAACTGGATTAGCTGTAATGAAGTGGAAATATAGCCGTTTTATTGGGATAGTTTTTTAAATGATTTGAAAAGAAAAACAACCGTTGCATGCATGGTGGAGTGGGACACAAGTAAAATATTAATTTTGGGACGAAAACAAAAACTGGGTTTGGCTTGGCTGCTCAATTTTTAAGCAGATGTGTGTGTTGTTGTCGCTTTTAATATGTACCATTCTGGTCCGGCCGTGCAGGCCCAAACGTGACCGCGTACAGGGTCGGTGGACACGTGTCTCTTTGGGGTGATGAGGTAGCATAGAAGTTACGTGAACTTTAGCAAATGTTGTTGTCTGAATTTTGGATTTAATACATGAATTTAGTCAATGTTGATGTTGAATTATTACGAGTAAAAGCTGTCGAGAAGCTGGCATCGAATCAATTTGCAATGAACAATTCAAATATTATTGGGAGAATTCAATTTCGGTATGATTTTTTTCTTTATTTTCTTGAAAATCGAATTACAAATTTGGCAAATTTTATTGTTTAATTTTAAACAATAAAAAAAGTGATACATTGATGTTCTAATTTAAATTTCGTCATCTTTTATGAGTTATGCAATATATAGTAGCTCTCTCATTTTAACCTCCAACTCCACCCGTCACAATTGAGAGTTGAACTTACGATCTTTCACATTGAGATGTGTGTCTTGATTATTGCGTCATCCCTAGGGGACGAACTAATTGACTTACTTTATATGACCTTTAATACTTTTAAATTTTGATAAAAATTATAGTGAAAACATTTATTTTAAGACAACGTACTATTAAAAGAATAATTTGAGAATTTAGTCATAAATTTTAGGTTTTAGTTGAGTTGATTATCTAACGTAACGTAATCAATATTAATATATACATAAGATTGTTTATCTTTTATAGGTTCTGATTTTCAAATAGTAGGTGATGATGAAATTGGGATGAATTTTACAAAGTGAGAAAAAGGTTAATTAGAATATCGAGATTAGAAAAATTTGCTTCGAATTTGTGAGCTTATCATTCCCGACAAAAATATATACATAAAGATCATGAAATAAAACACGTTACACCAAGTTTGAAAACAACATATAACCAATAACATGAGGATAGAAAAATAAAAGATTATACATTATGAGCAATCAATAAACTATTATCCATTGTTAAGAAGTTAAATCATGGGTCAATAGTTATAATGTGAGTTCAATATTTAACTATATATGCTTTGACGTTATAACATCCTATTTAAAGTAATTATTGTTGGATACGTGACAATTTATCAAAATGAATTGTTTACGTATTTATAAAAATAGTATGGAAAAAACCATTGTTGGTAATAAATTGGTGATGTACTCTAATTGGTTCCATCAAAATATCTAAAAATTGTATGATATTGCATGGACTCAGTCATATAGTATATAGTATAATTAATTGTTAAAAACTGTTAACATTTCACTATCTAAGCCTAATATTGAAATTCACTCAACCAAGAATATGTACGAGAAAAATTGCATCCATTGCTTTAGGATCTGATTAGAAAGAAATAGAATATCACTTAAAAAAAAATTCAAATTGTGACGAAATTTATGTCACATATTTGTGGATTTCAGTCATAAAACGTATATGTGACGAAACTGTGACAGAATATTTTTGTCATTATTTGGGTTGTCACAGATGGTTGTGACAAAAATTTCTGTCACAAATGTGTGTCTGTGACGGAAATTTCTGTCACAAATGTGTGTCTGTGACAAAAAATATGAATTCTGTCACAATCTGTGACGAAACTGTGACGGAAAATTTTCTGTCACAGTTTATAATTTTTTTTGCAGTGCATCATAATGTACTTTGTTAACACTACATCTTTCTTTAATACTCCCTCCGTCCCAAAATGAGTGTCCTCCTTTATATTTTGAGAAAAATTAAGGAGAAGTTAGTTAGTGTGATATGTTTACTATTGTATCCTCATGATCATGTGTTGAGATATCCTAACTAACTTTTTATAAGGATATTATTGACA
>JAYMTH010001765.1:0-13986 GCA_036897465.1 Pelargonium australe | reverse complement strand
CCGCCCCGTTGCCATCCCGTGCTACAATTCATAAAATGTAAAATTGAATTTCAAGTATTTCCGCTTATCAAATTTTTTTTTTCAAGTATTTCCATGTTCGAGTACAAATTATAGCTCAAAAATTGGTAAAGGGCTAGAACAAGTGGGCACCAAAACCCATATCTAGTGAGTGCATTTTTATAGGATACAAAATAAATACAACCATACATATTGGAGTTTTGGAGCCGGCAATAGAGTATGAGTATATATGATATTTAATGTATATGATTCAACATCAATGTCTCCATATGTACATGTTTCACTTTTGATGTCCACAACATTTGTTATTTTCTCCAATGCTTTTACAACTTTGGAAACGAATAAGTTCAATATTTAACAACACATCAATTTTGGTCAAATATGTGATCCAATAAATAAATTATTAATGAGAATTTCAAGTGTCCAAAATTAAGTACTCATCAATGCTTTTTTTTTTTGGGTGATATTTTAGGTTTGGCTAGTCGATTGATAGGTTGGAGATTTCATTTGAAGAGAGGTCGGCAAATTGTGCCGCACATACTCTTGTGGGATCGTTAGTATGTGTAATAGATTATATTAAGTGGGTTGGATTTGATTATCTTTTTTTATCACAAATTTGCTATCTGTTGATTTGATTTTGTAATGAAAGTACATAACGAGTACAATTTTTTTGAATTCTAATGGCAAGACATTGGCTTGCGGGGAAACCAATTATTTTCTTGTATTATGACATATTAAATTGACATGAATTTGACATATTTGATCTAATTTTTTTTAAGGTAGAAGCAACTTTGCTTTCATTAAAATTAAAACGTTACAAAACGTAACACCAAACCAGACATAAGTCTAGAAAACCGACAATAAGACGGCCCACTAAACCGTTGATTACAAGCCCAAGACGGGAAACCAACAAACCAATATTGGACATACAGTCAAGCCCTAACAAGACATAAGCTTGCCCATGCCCCAAAACTGTGTCCAGAACTGGACACCCCACTAGAGCGGTCTAACCGCACCAGCAACCTAACTGGATCAGTTCTCTAGCTGGACCTCATCCATGAGGTCCGACATTCCTTCATCATCATTCTCCTCCAATGTCCTTCGCCGCTTACCATCTACGATGGTAGCGCCCTCACTAGCTTCCAGGGCGAGAACTCGTTCCTTCGTCACGGGCTTGCAGGTTGCCATCAGATTTGTTGTTATTACTGGCTCCTCAAGGTCCCTGAGCCACCGAGCACCAACCTGACCGGCGCTCCTGCGATTCGCTGCCCGAAGCCAAACACCACATGCTCTCTCTTGTCCCTCATCCGGGTTTTGGATCATATCCTTGCACACTTGGTCATTGTGGCCTATAACACCACAATAGAAGCAAAAATGGGGCAATCTTTCATATTTGAAAGAAATCCATGACCATTGCCCTCCCACGACTTTCACACGCCAGCGGCATTTGATCGGATGACGAACGTCCACCACCACTCGGATGTGCAAATAAGACGATCGATTCCAGGTGAAGTTGTTCGGATCCATTTCCACAAACGTCCCAATATAGTTGCCCACTAGTCTACAGACCCGTTCCGTCTGGAACCCCTCCAGAAGGTCATGTAGTTGCACCCACAAACGCAGCTCGTACAGATCGACCCGAGCCGGCCGATCCCCCACTTTCAGCATTTTGCAGATTAGGGCATTGTGGTTAAAGGTCCACAGACCCCCTTCCACATCCCTCTTGGCATCAGCCTCCTGAAAGAACTCAAAGATGAATCTTTGCTCCAAGTTCGCTATCCTGTCATCGAAAACCTCCATCACTCCCATGCGGATGGCCGGCTTTCAAACGGAGGTCATTTGATGCCGCATAGCCTCAAAGTTCACCACTGTCTGTGTGAGAAAGCGTCCCACAACCCTCCACGACCTGCTGCCTCCGCCCCCTTCTGCGTCCACCGCCACATCGATCTCGACACCTCCTTCCTCCTCTCCCGCGATCGACAATAGTCGCATCTCCTTCTCCATTGCATGTTCCATTTCTGGTATAGAATCAGTGAAAGCCCACTTACCCGTAAATAGAAAGACCCCAACCGCGGAACTCACTTCTCTCACTCACTCTCACCGCCGCCGCTTCTATAGAAATAGAACCAAAAACTCTAAATATTACTAAACATACTGACCACAAGAGGAGCAATATGATCTCACTTCACAAAACTTTAAACAAACATATACATGAATTGTTAATTTTTTTATAATAATATGTTCAACAAATAATAGTGTTCACGATTGAAGTCTTGACAACAAAACTATAAGAGGGTGCAACATTTTTCAATATTGGCATAGACATTGTCTACATTTATCTAAAATTCATAAATCATTCATTAAAGTTTAATAAAGGTGGGGCAGGCAACTAGCTACTGCAGCATACCCCTAGTCCAACCTTTCAGAGACACGTATTTTTCATTCAGTCGAAACTCGAACCTGAGACTTTCAAATGAGCAAACACCTTAAACAAATTACTCCGATGATAATTGGTTATGCACGCACACTAGGATTGCTTATTCGAGTTTCAAGTTGAATTTAACTTGAGATTTCATAATTCAGGTTGGAAAAACCTAATTCAAAAGGTACAAATTTCATAACTTACGCATAAATTGCACATTCTGTCCAATTTGATCCAACTAAGAAAATCGTTCAAATCTAGACATGCAACTCAAATAAATCGAACGTTCTGTCCAAATCCGATCCGAGCAAGAAATATCAATCGGATCTATATATGCAAAAAAAACACAAAAAAAAAAAAAAACCACAAATTTTAGTCCAAATCATAAGCTCTAATAACCTCCAATTATCACATTAACAAAAGACAAGGCAAGCCTTGAGAGCTTAACAAAACATTCATGCTTGCTTCATATCTCTATGAATAGAACCCAATAATTTGGAAATATTTTCTACTAATTAGACTATATTATATAGAAGCTGTAAATAGCCTACAACATAAATTAGCAATATATGTACAATCACAAACAGTAAAGCCAGTTCATATACTTTTGAACCAAAAAGCTTCATCAGGGCTTGGATCCACATTACACCAAGCTGCAAGCTCTCACATTCAACAGCCATCTGAAAAAAATTACAAGGTTCCAACAATTAGAAATTCGGTTATAGTTGAAACATTGATTAATACTAACGGTAGTATAATTTCCGATTTAGAACACGAAACTAAAAATAAATTGTACATTATTAATGTTTATTTTGTATTCAATTTGGTACGCACCGTAAAATGGGACTGCCTGTTCATACCATAATTTGAGTACCAAAATAGGTAAATATTGAAAGTCCATATTTTTTTTTTTAATGTTTTAACATGAAGTTAAAACTTTAAAAAGAATCGATTCAGTATATGAACTTTTACAATAAATCCGGCTTATAACTTTTGAGTTGGGTCTATCATGGAAGATATGCAGGTCGGGTCTGACTAGAGCCTAGAGGTGACAACAGTTCGGATTTTGGAATGGGTTGAAAATGCTAAAAATGACCTAAAAGGTTGCGGGCTGTGGGTCGTGGTTTTGGGTCTTGCACGCAAAATGCGCAGGACCACGTGAGGTGTCCCAATCCGACCCACAATCCCT
Organism: Pelargonium australe; assembly: GCA_036897465.1. Classification (NCBI taxonomy): domain Eukaryota; kingdom Viridiplantae; phylum Streptophyta; class Magnoliopsida; order Geraniales; family Geraniaceae; genus Pelargonium; species Pelargonium australe. Next base: position 10,357 of record JAYMTH010001765.1, on the reverse strand, counting down.
CAAGAAACATATGACTCAAACCCAATCTGAAATCTGGTCGGGTCCATTTTATATGACCTGAAACCACAATTTTTTGGGTTGTGTTCCGGTGCCCGTGTGTTAAGGTTAGGATTGTTCAACCCGAAATCCAAATTGTAAGATCTAACTGTGACTACTTTGATCATTTTACATCATATTGCATAGAAGTATTAAAAAAACATGCAATGAAGTGATCATAATTGTGGAGACAAACATCTCGGAAACTCAGATCAAACCTGGAAAAAAGAAGCAGAAATCACTTGCTCTGCCTAGCTGCTGCAGTTCTCTGAACAGTAGAAACGCCGTCAACGAATTTAGTTCTGAAGAGAACATTGGCATTGTTGAACATTCCCTCCTTTAGCGAAACCACAATGAACTGTAAAACAAAAATGTAGACAAAAGGTCAAGAAAGATGTATTGAAGAAAACTAGATGCACAGATTAGATCTCCCGTAGGGACATAGATAGGGATGGGGATTGGAATTCCTTGAATCAGCTATTCAGCTGTCTATGAATAACTAGAGCTGAAATTTTGGACACAAACCGATAAGCACCTGAAATTGGACCCACATTTTCTGCGATTTTGGGTTGCACAAATTAGGTATGATTAATTTTGGGTCAGTTTGCGATGAAAGATGTGCGGATGGGGTCGGGCTAAGCATGCAATCCACACTCAAGCCACACATTTTCCATGACAAACCCGAGCTCTTGCAGGTCGAAACATGATTTGAAGTTACAGTTACAAGTATTTTGTACTGTACCTTTTTTTCTTCCTCAGAAAAGGGGGTCTATTTAGATTCCAATTATTTATGATTTGTACAATAGTTCCTTTCTCATTAAAATACAGCACAAGTCGGTTGTGTAAAATTAATCAGTTCATTATTTTCTTCCATCAAGATCAGCAAGCATCACTTGATAGGTGTGCTGAATTGCCAGAATATGAGACAACTTCAAATTATGTACAAAAAGAAAACTGAAATTTCAATTACGTAAAAAGAATCCGGGTGAATAAAAAGAGCAAAAAGAAAGAAACACAAACCACATTATGCACAAAAAAAATATTTGGCAAACCTGAGAGTGTGGAAAATGAGTTTTGATCATTCTTCCAATGTTTTGTGTGTGGCTGAGATCTAGAGCTGCATCAACCTGTCAACCACCTCAGAGAATCAGATTACATGCTCAGCAATCTACCAATAAACTTATGATCTAAACAAAGACAGTGTTTGGATTAGCTTCTTTAAATCAGACTATTATCAAGTAGAAATTATAATTGTTAAGAGATTATAATCCAAATTTAAAATAATCATTTAAATGCTTGGATAAAAATGATTATAATCACGATGTGAAAAACAGTCTTAACCCTGCTTTTCTTTTAGAATAATTTGAAGCATTCAAATTACAAGGCTCGTGAAAGACAGAACAAATCAGAAAAAGGAATCACCATAAGAAAAAGAGCAAATCAGAAATATGATGCTAAGTTCAATCATACCTCATCCAATATATATAGTGGAGCTGGTTTGAAGAGAAGCAATGCCAAGATTAGAGAAAGTGCAAGCAAAGATCGTTGACCTCCACTGAGTTCTGACAATGACTGCTTCCAGACACTTCCAAATGCAACACGAACCTCAACACCATCAAGAAAGCTGCATCCTTCGGGAGGTTCTAGCTTTGCCATTGTGCCTGGCAATAGGGTAGAAAATATTGACCCAAAATCCCTGGAAAAAATTTGAACAAAAATTTATATATTAGACCAGTTATGTGAAAGTAAAGACCGTAACCAGAACTAGGAGTGTAAAACCCCTAACCAGAATCATTTGTACGGTTGTACCATGATGAGTTAAACCAATGCCAACACATTAAGCTTGTGGCTAAAAAGTGAGAAAACAAAACTTACTGGTTAACTTTAACCCAAGTAACTTTTAAAGTTTCCTTCTTCTTCTCATCCAGTTCTTCAATAACCTTCTTGATTTTGGACTTGTCATTCTAGACAAGAAAGTCATAGCATAAGCAAAATAAATTTTAAGGCTTTAATATGTTTAGAAAATCATAAAACAACCAACCTCAATGATGTTTTTCTTGGACATCAGGTCATTATATTCATCTTCTGCTTTCTCAAACATTGCCATGACTTTCTTGTTTACCCTTTTCTCGAGGCTTCACCAAGAAAACGTAAAAATATCTCCTCGTGAATTCATGGACAACAATAGTTTTATAATATTGAGTTTTAGCATAAAAGTGTTTTTTTTTTTCATAAAAAAAAAGTAACATGAGAACGAATATTATCATACATACTTTGATTGCTCAGCTTGCAATTTCTCGAGGTCATCCTTTGCTTTAAGAGGATCACGGGATTTAAAATCATAATCGGTCCCACTTCTTCCAAAAAGGTGTTTCTCAGATGCAACCCAACCCTGCTTTTCAATTAACTTCTCGACCTTTGAAGAACATTCTTTCTGTTCCAACTCCATTCTTTTTACCTGATGCAGTAATTAAAGATTGGATTCCTTAGACATCCAACTGTAGGATAATAAATACACGGATAAAGTGTACAAAACTACACTGAATTCAGCACCTGTTACACACAGCTACATAGAACCACACTTACTGACAATAAGTTGCATTGTTAATAACAGTGTTAACCTTTTACTGAAGACAAATGTCACTTTATAAAACAATTTTGCATTACAGAAAACTACACTGAGCTTTGCACATGTTGCATCCAATTACGATAACTTTAAAGTGGAGCAACTAACTACACTTCAAATAGAAAGTTATTTTAAGTGAGAGTGTTTGTCTATCAATAAAAAGTTAACCCACTTAGTAACGTTGCAACACATTGAAAGTAAGTGAAGTTGTTCAACTTTAAAGTTCAATGTAATTATGTGCAACATTTTCAAAGTTGATTGTAGTTTTGTGCAATTTAGCCTAAATACACCACGACAAGCTTCCTTACCTCATTTTCCAGCTTCTTTCTTTCCAGATTCATCTCACTAAGCTTGTGTTGAAGATTTTGCTGCTCCTTGAGAATGGAACTAATATGGGAGTCACATTCTTTTAATTTCAAACGGATCAAATTAAGCTCAGACTGAGCCTGATCATGGCTGTTCCTTATGGCAGCAACCTGCAACAGAGAGGCATGAGCAAACAGTTTTTGCATTCCAAAACTTTCCAGGCCCATATCTGCATTTACCTTAGTTTTCTGTTCTTCTAAATCTTTAGTAAGAGTGTCGATTTGCTTCCTCAAAGAAGCTAGTTGAGTATCTGAGGAGGCACTTTCCTGTACTACTGCCTCCATTTCCATGATAAGCCTCTCTCTTTCATTTTCATGTCCCTAGTAGCAAGAATAACCATATCATATGAAATGATAAGTTAACGGCCCAGGGACTTAAAAAAACAAACAAATACAGTATACAGTATACACAGGACAATAACTGTAGATATCAGACAGTTTAAGACAAGTTAAAGAAAGTGGGATGGTTTAATCTGATATGAACCCCTGATAATTAATGCCAAATTAATATCCCTACACTTTGAAATGAACAACCTAAAACAAAACAGTTGGGTGGAAATGCAAAGTATGGCCTGAATTCATTGTCAGAAACAGTGTCATTAAACATTGTCACAAACCTCCTTTGGAGCCAAGGCACAAGGAGCGTACCTTTAGAAAATGAGGCACATAAATGTATTAGAAATAAAAATATATATTCTAGGGAAATTTAAAAGATATCACACTGAGAAAACATCATCTTAATGAATCAACGAATAAAGGTAATACTTCTAGAAGTCATCATTCTTCTGGTTGAGGAGAGGGAGAATATGAAATACCCAGACTTTATATTATGTAGCCTTGTTCATATTTCTAAATTATTCTCCCTTTAATTTATTACCCTAAAAGAATGAAAAGGCATTATGAAACACCTGGGTATTTATCTGAGATAAAAATGTTCAAATAAAATCAAATTTTACATATGACATGTCTTACTTGCAGTCGCGCCTAAATGTGCCATTAATAACTGTGGTCAGAAATTTAACTATGAAAGAATTGCAGCTCATGGAGTAAATATCAAATAACAGATATATAACGGTCTAGGAAACAATGGAGAACTGGGGGAAATGACTAGAAATTTCAACAGTAACAAAATCAAAATGATTCAACAATCTTAAAATTTATATTATCTAAGCAAATACAAACGCTTTTTGAATGATTATTGTAAGGAACCAACTCAACTAAAAGCTTAAGTTGATAGTTGGAGGCCCAATTAAAATGTATACTCTAACATGCTGCATCATGTGCAAGCTCATTATCGCTTTGCACGTGACCCATGCACAGGTCCACTTCTTCGCTTGTGCTGGAATTTAATATGGGTGACAGCAGGATTCCAACTCGGGACCTTTAATCACCAATGCTCTGATACCATGTAAAGAACCAACTCAAATAAAAGATAGTTGATAGTTGGAGGCCCAATTTAATATTTATACTCTAACAATTATAGGCCGACATAAAATATCTATACAAAGGACATATTGACAATAATGTGGCAGATGAGACTAGCAGGTAAAATCATAAAAGACGTGATCTATGAAACTCTAGCAATATTAAACCTACCTTGAGATCTTTTGAAGCTGACTGCATCTTAGCTTTTATCGCCTTAATCTTTTTCTCTATGTCTTTGAGCCTGCCCTCCCTATTAGTACTATGCTCTTTGATCGACTTCTCTAGTGAGAAAACTTTGGCTGCACAATTTTCATAAAGAAGTTGTTTTTCTTTAACAGCCAATTTTGCTTCTTCAAGCTCTTGCTCAATCTTCTTTACTAATTCAGCAAGCTGGAATGCACCCATAAAAAATAAAGGTAAAATGAACAAAAGTTACAAAACTGTATATCAAATGCCACAAGAAGAGGCAGCATAACTCAAATAAACAGTTGGGTCAAGAAGAAGAAAGCAACAAAACCTTATGATGCTCATTTTGCTCAGCCCTGCTCTGAAATAATGACAGGTCGTATGTTTTAAGTTCCAACTGTGTCTTGAGATCTGTGAACTTTTTCACGAGAGGACGAAGCTCTGCTATCTGCAGTTTGAAGGGAAGAAGTCAATAGCTAAAGAAAATATAAAGAAATTCGGTTTTCACTATGCAGCTAAAAACCTCCAAATGGAAACAGACACTTCACGGACTAAAACTATTCGGACACTTCTAAACCGAATACACTAGAAACTTAAGTTACAAAGGAATCCAAAACTGAGCTAAGAAATGAAAGCAACTTGCAAATAACCTAGTACAATACATTATAGCATGCTCTAGGAGTTCATCGCTAGATCAAATATCAAAAGCTGGACAAGAGACATTATTGACGTAAAAAAAAAAAACACTTTAATTTGTGTATTTATACTGAAATAGCCATCGAGCAAAGAATTGAGGTAACCACAGGCACAACTATGGATAATTTTATTAAATATCAAAAGAACATGTGAATTGATGGGCAATTAAGCAATCAAAATGTGCAGGTTATGTACAAGCCTATAAACCGGTCACATAGGTCCCAAATCCAACAAGTTCCTAGTTTTAATCCAATTACACATGCCAAAATCCAAGTGCAAATCTGAATCAGACATATTGTAATTTATAACTTGTATCATTAAAACTTACTTTATTCCTTTTAGAAGAACGACAGATAACTAAAATGTTTTATATAAATAACTATAAATGGTTGGTATTACAAAGAAACTTTATAGAGGAACGTTTAGATTCAATGATAACAATACATTGAGAATTCTACTTGTTTGACTCATCGGCTACTTTTCATATCTTTCTTTCAAGTTTACCTTTGCTTCGATTTCTGAGAGCCTTTTCTCATGTACCGAAAGCTGTGATTCAGCCTGTACCAAGGCATGAAGTTGTAGTAACAATTGTCCACCATGCCTGTAAAGTAACCATAATTAAAGAAGACAGTAACAAATTTATGCAATTATCAACTTTTGAAGTACTCCAGTGTTGTAACGCATTCCACCCAAAAGTGTGCGTGTCAATTAAGTTTTCCACAGAAAGATTCTCAAGAGCATAAAATACAGACTTTTTTTTATTGAGTGGCAGAGGAGACTAGGAGAGTAATAATGATGTACATAGTAATTACCTGCGGCTTCCACCTGTCAATGTACCACTTGGTTTAAATTCATCACCTTCAAGAGTGACACTCCTGGTACGTATTCCATTACTGAATGCAACCTGTATATCATGGTTTACGTCATTATGTGCATATTCTTATTATGGTCATGTAGGGTTTAAACTTTAAAGTTGATGCTAAGTAAGACATGAAAGAAGCAGCAATACACTAGAGCTGGACTGATCCAGAGCCCTACAAGTCACCTTAGTCTAAGCAGTGTTTATCTAGACATATATACCATGAAATTATTCAGCGGTTTCTGAAACCATTAACTCCAATTAAACTATAATTCTTATGAAATCATTATCACTAATAAACTGCATACTAACTTAACTCAAGCTAGTAAGAGCATTGAATTGCATGTTTCCAATAGTAGATTACAAAATATGTCATGACATGCATATACACTCTAATCTTAATAGCATAGTCCCAGAAAATGTGATAAAACATGCTTTAAGAAAAATGGACATACCTTTTTTGCAGCATCAGAAGTTTTGCAAACAAAGGTTGAACCAAACACATATTGCATGGCATTCTGCAGAAGACATCTGACTTCAGAAATACAAATATTTACCAGAAAGAAAATTCACACATATATCCAACTGATTATCCAGGATAGGAACGGGTAAAGTAAAACCTAGTTGGAAAATACCTTCACTTCCTCATCATAACCAACCAAAGAAAGTGCCACTTGTGCATCATCACCAACCTGACAACGAGACCGAAACTTCAACAAAAATATCACATTGTAGGAAGGCTAAATTATGCACAAGGTTTTAAGCAGCAACTAACCACACTAGCAGCAGCATTTTGAACATTAGCTGGAACAGTACCGCACCGAATTTTGTTCAAAGGAATAATTGTTACGTTTCTTTGAAGATTTCGGTTCTGAATTAGTTGTTTGCCAGTATTTTCATTGTCTACAACAACATTATACAACCTACCACCAGCAGTAACCTGAAAATTATCTCAAAAATAAGAAATGGCACAAAAATATTCAAGTCAAGTAACCTACCCTATTTCACAATAGCATGCCTCACTGACCTCTAAGGCAGTCATCGTGGAGCTATCCTTCACTTTGAAGAGTTTAGCAACCACACCTTTGACCTTTGACCGATCAAAATTCTTCACAGGATCACGATATGTAAACTGTACATTTGCTAACCGTACTGACAGATCCCTTACGTCATCTTTTAGCTTCTGAACCAATTCCAACTCAGCTGCTCGATCCTGAAGAAAGGTTTTGGTAGACAAAACAACTCGACCTGTTAAAGACTTTAAAATAAAAAGGTAATAGAAAGGAACCAGCAAAAAGGAAAAAAAAAATACTAGCCTTTTGTAAAGCTTCCATCTGACCCTCTTCATATGGAAGAGATTCCAATGTTCTTTTGACATTTTCCACATCTTTTGTTCTAGCAGTAAGCTCGTTTTCTACAGCAACAGCTTCATCACGCTTCGACATCAACTGCTTCGTCTTTTCTTTGAGCTCTTTTTCGCAATGGCTTATTTTTGTTTTCAGCTGTTTCAGTTCTGTTTCAGCACTACCAACAGCTACCTTGGCATCAACTAGTTGATCTTCAAGACATTTTTCTTCATTTCCACTGCTTTTGCCAGCTAGTACGCCCTACAACCATCAAGCAATAGCAATAGTGATTACAAATTTACAACTATTATAAAACAGAATTGGGCTGTTTATAAGTGCAATCAGGGTACGTCTCTTTATGAAATGTAAATGCAAGCCAAACACAAACTTGACATACACATGTAGTCTTAGGCTTTTACCTGGTATTCCTTCTCATTCTCTTCCAAACTTCTAGAAAGCTCCTCGAATCTCTTTTTCAGATCAGCTGCCCCTTCTTCAGCCATTTTAACAGCACAGGCCCTCTCTTCCACAGACCGCTTCAAGTCTTCTATGTTACTAACAATCTGCCAAGATAACAATGTCAAATTTAAGTATGATAGTCACGAGACAGGTCTACAAAAATGGTTAAGTAAGGAAATCATATAAGGTTTTATGGCTGATAAAAACAGGTTCCAAATATATTACTTTTTCAGCATTTTCTGTTTCACTCTTGAGAGTGTCCTCCTTATTGTTTAGTTTAGACGTTTCCCTCACGAGATCTTGAGAAAGAGCATCTACTTTCTCTGACAAAGTTCTCACTTCCCCGCCCATACGGGCTTCTTTTTCAGCAGTCAAGCTAGATATCCGTGTCTCCATTTCCTGTATTTCTACCTGCATCCTTCCCGTGTTGTCAACAATTTCGGAAATTTCGGCCTTGGTCTGTTCCACTCCAGATACTGCCTTATCTCTAATCATTTCTGCTTGCACATACGCATAGGCAATGCAAAATCTTTTAAGCCGGTCTAGCTCAGCAATGCCATTAGACCATTGCATGTACTGCGTCCGCTCTTTCCTCAACTTCTCCAGAGCCGGCAGTATCTCCTGGTCAAGGAGCTTATTAATCTCATCAACCTTACTCTGTTTCTTTTCAAGTGTTTTCAAAGCTGCTTCTTTCTTCGTTTCGTACATTCTAGTCCCAGCAGCCTCTTCCAGCATAGATAGAATCTCAGGGGGCTTCATATTTAGAACCTTGGTGATGCGCCCTTGCATTATAAGAAAATGTGGATTATTCACATTGAGCTGCACCGAATGGAAAAGGTTTTGGACCTGACTAGGCTGGGCAAGTTTTCCATTGATAAGGTATTTGTTCCTTCCACCAACCACAATCTGCAAGGCAAGAATATATAATTCCTCAATATATAATATTCTAATTCTAATTCCATTAGACCAAGATAGCTTAAGAAACACATTATAAATTGTCATGAGTCGGACAGCAGCTTAGTGAACTCAAAATAACCTTGTACATTGGACCGTGACCAAATTCATTATATGCTAATCTATTGAACTCCAAAGCAGATCTAGTGGAGCAAAATGTTATTTTTTAAAGCTATCAAATGACAAAGATAATTGAACTTGAATACATTGATAATCTCTTGAAATCTATCAAAATTCTTTTTTAAACAACTAAGCTAAGAAGGGAAAAATATTGCGCAAAAAACAACTAACCAAGATAATTAATGTGGTATATAGGACTCAGACCACCTTAACAGTTTAGCCACATACACTGTGATTCAACACTTGCCCATGAACTATTTTAGTCAGTAGAAGCCTAAAACTTCAAACCATGAGCAATTGTGCAGCATGACACCTTAAACTTTTCAAATTCAGTATCTTAGATTCTTTTTCATGAAACTAAGCAAAAGGTAGAAAAATTGCACAGATATCAACTAATCAAGCAAACTTGCACCGTGCACGCAAGTTTCACAACATACAGTGGTAACACTGCAGTTCAATAACTGCCCTTGAACTATTCTATGTTATTAAAGCCTTCAAAACATGAGCAATTGTGTAACGTTTCCCTCAAAATTTTCAAAATTTGGTACAAAATCACTGAATGTTACACTGAACTGACCTGCCGAGTGACTGAAATCTCCTGATGATCCTCATACCCCAAAGGACTCCTGCTCCGATTCGAATTGTCAAACACAACAGTCACCGTCGCTTTCGTAATCCCAGCTTGTCCTTGCTTGTACACCAGCTCCTGCAAGTTCGCCGCACGAACCTGCTGCAAATTCGTGATGCCAAGCACAAAGCAAATCGAATCGAGAATGTTCGACTTGCCCGAACCATTCAGGCCAGTAATTGCGTTGAAGTACGGGTCGAACCCAGGAACCACCGTCCTCGTCGCGTAGGACTTGAAGCCTTCCAGTGAAATCTCCTTGATGTGCATGATTTCTCGCTCGGAAGCTCCAAAAACCCTAGAAATTTAAACGAAACCGATCCCGTTGATGGAATTTCCGGTGGATTTTCGGTTCCAGAGATCGAAACCGTACGAAATGGAAGCGAAATTGCGGTTTTGGGATCGAAAATACAGAAAAGCTTTTTCTCCGAGAGAGAGAATTCAAGAGAGTGTGATTTGGGGATTTTGAAATTGAGACGTTGAAAATAGAAACTTTGGGCGGGAAGAGTGAATATTTTCAAAATATAAATAAATCTATACAAAGCTGGACAAAAAAATAGGTTTATAATGCGTATTAGAGCGCCACGTCATCAAATTTTTAGTTTTGATACATATTTTTACATAATTATAAAATTGACCCAAATATAAAATAAGGTAAGT
>JAYMTH010001764.1:0-13986 GCA_036897465.1 Pelargonium australe | reverse complement strand
TGATGAACTTGTTCTTTACCCATGAAGAAGAAGAAGGGTAAAATGGTCATTTTAATTTTTTTTTTCCAGTCATGTGTTGTGCACCTCTCTCTTTTGGAATATTCCGTCCAGTTTTGGACGGAATTGTCAACGGAATAAAAAAATAATACAGGGTAGTAAGAAATTACGAAAAAAGTTCATGATAATTCATTGCGAAAGGCGTCAATTACAAGGTTGTTTTAAGTGATTATCCGTATATTCAACTATGTAATAATGTAGTTAACACTAGATAGAAAAGAGGAAAAAAAGTTACATGTAAAAGGCAAATGCTCAAGGCTCTCTCACAAACAGTAAGTGCACTTGGCCAACAGTGGACCACACCACACATCACACTAACCTATTCTCTCACTCACAAACCAACCACTTTGTTTTTTTTTTTTTTCCTCTGCAATTAATCACTGTATCTTCACATGTATATGTATACATATATGCATATGTTTCAGCAGCAAATATTAATTAGCAGAGGAGATGATGAGTCCAGCTCTGATGATCTCATGTGAGGTTGTGTACTTGTAATGCAATTATATCATATATACTGTCAATAAACCATGTTACTATAATAATATATGTTAATTAACTGCACATATATTTGGGTTGTTGTATGAAATAAAGAGAATTTAAACCCAGCTAGGCTAGTCTTGGGGACCAGCTGAGCTTATAACCCAACCCTGTATTGATATCATTACACACCAGTCATCATCATCATCATCATCATCATCATGTTCACAGCACTGTCGTCTACTACTACTGGTACTGGTACTATATACTGTCCATATATACCGAGAATTTAAAACCCATATCAGCAACAACTGGCTGGTTCAATCATTTGATTTTGAATCATGGGTCAAATTCTTGATTTCTGTGTAGAGATCATCACATATTATCTATACACTTTGTAATATCAGCTCCTCCTTCTGCTCATGCATCACTGATAATTAACCAGTTTTGCACCATCAACCATATTACCATAAACATCCACTTTTTTTTTTTTGGTGATATATAGTTGGTGGAAGAGAATTTGCACTGGAACCCATTGAGCAAAAAACAGATATTGTAAAATATATCTTCTGTTTAACTTCTGTACAAATCAAACAAAGATGGATCTATCTCTAGTTCTCTACATATAAATTAAGCTAGAACTGTTTTAACTACAATTCTCTCAGCATATGTAAATCATCAAAACAGAACTTGTAAGCCTAGCTATCTAGCTCTAACCTGTTTTTCTTTTTATCAGCAATACCAACAACCCCTGAAGACAGGCTCGAACGCGAGCCTATCTCTTGTTGTGCAATGGGTTGGAGCCCGTCGGAACCCTCCGCAGCTCAGACTCCAACCCTGTAGCTGAGGAGTGACCACCACCCGGCAAAGGACGAAAATCTTGTCGTTGTCGTTGTCGTTGGTGGTTTCCGGTGGCAAAGCTGGCGGCGGCGGCGGCGGCGGCGTGAATTCTTGGAGCAAACAAAAGAACAAGAAGAGAAACAGCAACAAGACAGAAACGAAAGTGATTCATGTCTTCGCTATCAAGAAGCAACAACGAGGAGCTACTATAGCTTTGAGACTTGAGAGCCAGATGGGAAAAAGGTGGAGCTGAAAAGGCTTGCTTGTAGCTTTCTTCATTTATATGGACAACTTGTTGTTGCTCCATTTTTTTTTTCTTTTACTATATTTTCTGTGCACACCTAATATTGTTTCTGTCCTTGTGCACCGAAATTTGTCAATCCATATTTGTCATATCATCACACATTCACATCTCTCTCCACCGTCCGATCTTTCATCGAACGACACGGTTTTTTCGTATGTGAAAACTTTGGTGGGAAGGTGGCGATGACTTGGAACATTAATTATATTGTAATGGCTAAAGTGTCGTTGCTTTTTCTGTGTTGGGGTCAAGAAATGTGGTGGGCAATATGGTCCTAAGAAAAGGTCAAATGTCCATTGCTAACCGACGCACTTGATTAGTCTGGTAGAAAATTATAAAATCCCAATAATAGGCGCATGGTTTTGTTTTAATTAAATACTAATCACTAGTCAAAAACATTATCATCCATTCATTGTCAATATAGATTCAATTGATATCATAAAATAAATGGTCGGCTAATCTTTTTTAATGTTTTTTTATTCACCTTTTATTTTGACTTCTATTGCCATATGTTTATAACATAGGGTTTCTGAGCGGGCCCGCATACTCGCGGTTAACGCTTTTAAATCGTTTTACCACACTAAGACCAGTGCATATGCGAGATATATTCACAGTTAAAGTATTTACCTCTCCCCATGCATGGGTGTGTTGAGGGATCGAATGCAAGCGTTATTCCAACTCACGCAGTCTGTGTTGCCAACTGTGTCACTATCCTTTGGTGCGTTTTTTAACTTGTGTCCTGATATGACATTAACACAACACAAAATTAGCATGTTTGGACTCACATATATCGTAATTGTAATGTGTTTGTGTCAAGACTCCAAAACACACACACACATGACACACTCAACACATACTTAAAAGTTTAATTATAAATTAATTTAAATAATTTGTCAAAACGTGTTGGGTTGTGTTGTGTCAAACATGTTGGTTCTATCATACATAATATATTGGGTCGTGTTGCATCAACATGACTCATTTAGTTAATGCGTTAAATGTGTATATATGTGTTCGTGTTTTGCATCTTGTCATCTTCTTGAAAGACAATACGTCATAATTACAAATTGTATCATGTTCGTATTTGATCGAGCAATACAGTTCGAAGATAGTTTGGAATTTGATGCCATCAATGGAGAGGCAGGCTGTGGGGAACATTAAACTCCAATATATACGAAACCAATGTTTGTGGAAGGAACAGTTTTGGATTCTGCTTGAGACATCAACGCATGTTGTTTGTTGCTCACCAAACAATTGCTTATGTTTCTTTTGTTTTGTTTTTGCCTTTTGGTCCAAATTGAATGGTTGAAAATTTTGGTGTTTAATTCGACTTGGCCCATATGTGTCCTTTTCTTATTTAAATACGTCTATATATAACCGATGTTGTCTTAATTTCGATTTCCATTTTTAGAATTGTGAACTACACAATTCTTAAAGGATGTTACCTGCTACAATTTTAGTGGAAATTTGGTGAGAATTCAATATGGATCTACGTATTGAATAGTATTATTTGGCAGGGAAGTTACTTCACCTTATTGATATTGGACGGTTGAGATTATTTTAAGTTAAATGTTCCGTGTTATAATAATTGATAAGTAGATAGGCACACAAAACAACAAGTGAAACATGTTTGTAGAATTTTTGAAGTGTTCCATTAGTATACCTTAAATCATTTTCATCCCCAAGGTACTAGGTAGTGGAATGACAATCCGTACAAGAAAAAGTGTAATATGCAACAAACGACTATGTCGTAAGTATTGTGAATCTCATTGCTAAATATTGATTGTGATGAATTAATTATGACGAAAAGAATTTCACCATGTGCTCGAGTGTCAAGACAACATTTTGCGCCAACTTAACCTCCCACGTGCACTCACATGCTAGCTCCTTCATGCGTGGCAAATCCGCATAACCGCGTTTCAAAAGCACCCAGTTGAGTGAGACGAGATGAGATGACATAGCACACACTCAGTCAAATATGTAATAAATAATATATATGCATGATTACAAAGATAAAAATGCAATATATTCTTGCTTGAACCTCCTTGCGTGTGTATTGACCTTGCATAAACTAAAAAAAAATGACCCTCTTTTCTTAGTTAATTAGCAAACACATATATTATCGTTCTCATCCAATTTTTATCGATTGACCTACTAACATTTTTGGCACATAAGCATTATCTTTTGAATATAACTTTAGTTCCAACATCTATATATTTACGACTTTAAATACTTTTACAATTCAAGATGTCAACTTTGAGTCAATATGTCCAAATAATCACAAGCCTAGAGATCTCCCATATTCATCTTCCATGATCATGCTAATTATGCACATATCACAAGGAATACTATCATATTAACATTGAAAACAATATTTGTGCATCTCACAAGAATGCAAAATCTGAACATTATATATTTGTCTAGTTATCGTATTTGAGTGATCCAAACGTTCCAAACAAATTAATTAATATTATACAAGTAATTAAAGATCTTAAAAGTAGAAGGAACAAGTATACAAATTTTCTAAAGTAACAAGTAGGGTTGGGTGAAGCATATATTTGAAAATTAAGCATGTTGAGGTAGGTGTCCATGATATCATCACTTGAGTGATAAGTTGAACAACTTCTAATCTTTGCAATTGTGGGATTTAACAGTGTTACAAAAGAAGAAAGAAATGGCCAAAAATTGGTCAACCCACTTATGAGACATTCTCTGACCTTGTTTTATGACATTCTCTCTGTTGGGCTCAGAATGAGTTGAGCAATATTGCTAGTTTGCTACTACTAGCTAAGCTAGCTAGAGTGCTATTGGTTCAACTCATTTGCAACACCATGTTGGAGATCCTATTTTTTCTACTTTCCTTCCCCACCACCACAACCACAACACAACCACACATAGCAAATAATTATGGGTTATGGAACTAAGTCTTCGTATTGGCATCTCGGAACCTGATGCCTTAAGTTCGAGTCACATGATATGCAGTTGTATTAAAACTTAATTTGGAGAGTTTTATTGTTCTTCTAGTCCTTTTCGGCTCGAATATGAATTAATTAGTTTGACTGTGATATATATGACTTAAAATATTGATCTCGTATTTTGACCGAGAGCCCTCTTTGGATGCCTCATAGTTGGAAAAAAAAAAATACAAGTTATAGGCTGTAATGGGTATGGCAAGTTTGGGCTTGGACTCACTTTTACGATGCAGGGCTAATTTAAATGAGTACAAAGAAGTCCAAGGTTGCACATACTTAGCCCAAGGTTAGGTTCCGTACAAAGTGCGTTTGGACCTTTCCTGGTTTGAGAAGTGCAGTGCAGGCCAGCGACAACCATTGACCCTTTCTCGTACGTTGTTCCAATTTCAACAAAAAGTCACTTGTTACCAAAACTTTTTTTTTTTTTGATAATTTGTTACCAAAACTTGTTGGTCATGAAATGATAGTTTCGTTCAAAATGAAATTAATTTCTCATTTCACTATCATCTGATTTAAACTCGAGCCACTTTGAATCCGAAATCTCAAATATACATCCATACCGTTAGTAGGAAAACTCAAGTCCAAATTCTCAAATAAAATCTGAAACGCTTAAGCGGCTATGACTGACCTGTTTTATTGAATCAAATATACTTCTTCTTTTTTTTCTATTATTATAGTTAACTGTGATTCCACATGCTCTTCTTTAGCTTTCAAAGAAACGTAGTTGACTTTGATCCTAGCTGATCTCCGCGGGAATTTATTGGCTTCCTCAATCCTCCTACCAACTGAACTCTCTCTAAATTCTACAGACATCACAACCACATATGATTTGTTCTTGCTTTGCTTAATTAATCATATCTTTACAACTCATCTTCCTTCCACCAGCGTATCTCCAATTTCTCCATTTCCTTAAACTCAACCAGTCAACGGTCTTCAATTCAAAACAGACTGGTTCTACTAATCAAACACCTCTCTCTTCCATCATTTTTGTTTTTTACTTCTGGGTCTTCTTCATCCCCAAAATCTCCATCTGGGTTTGCAATTTTCATTCCGATGAGCGCTAAATATTGCTTCTTTTTGTGGCTCTCCGTCTTCGTTTGTTCTGTAGCTGAATCCAAGTGTCCACAACGATGTGACCTCGCTTTAGCATCGTACTACATGTGGCAGGGCTCGAATCTCACCTTCGTCGGCGAGGTTCTGGGCTCTATTACGCCTGAAACCATCGTGCTCTACAATCCGGAACTGACCAGCAAGGACAGCGTCGAGGCAGGTGCCCGAGTCCGCGTCCCGTTCTCTTGCGACTGCATCAATGGAGAGTTTCTGGGTCACGTTTTCTCGTACCCGCTTCAAACCGGCGACACCTACGACAAGGTCGCCGAAATTGAATATTCGAACCTGACAACAGCGTCGTGGATCCAGGCGTTTAACGCGTACGAGCCGAATCGAATTCCGAATACTGGGACCTTGAACGTCACCGTGAATTGCTCTTGTGGGGATAGTGCTGTTTCGAAGGATTATGGGTTGTTCATCACTTACCCTCTTCGGCCGAATGATACTTTGGAGTCCGTGGCCGCCGAAGCCAACCTCAGCGCGAGCTTGTTGCAGAGCTACAACCAAAATGTGAATTTCAGCAGCGGGAGCGGTCTGGTGTTCATACCGGGGAAAGGTGAGTGCTTGTTTTTGGTGAAAATGGAAATGATTTTCGGTTGTTATTTGCAGTAACTGATGAATTCAATTTTGAAGAAGGAATTGATGCTTTGTTCATATATGTATGATGTATCAGTAATGGGCTAATTGGGAATTTTGGTTGAGTGAAATTGATTTGGTGCTCAATAACTTGACATAGTTTCTAAATATAGATAGACAATGGTGGGAGGGAAGTTCAACCAAACCTATAATTGAAGCTTAATTTATATCCTACTTAATATGTTTTGTATTGTATAATGATATTATGTTACTGTGATTTATAAGAACCAAACTATTAATCGAACTGGTTTGATAATGTTAGGATATAAAAGTAAAATGGTTTGATTAGGTTAGTAAGCTAGATAATCCATCATTTCAGTTAGATTGATGAAATCTTCACATTTGAACCAAATAACCATATGCACACCCCTAGACTAATGCCATTGTTTTGACACTGCCATTGATCATTTTGCAGGGGCTGAATCGAAACAATATTATTTAGCAGCCTTGGGTTAATTGAGATGGTGTATTAATTAAGTGGATGCTTGTTGAAAACCATGTAGCCGATTCATTGTGTTCTTCATGGCATTTGAAACGAGCATTTGTTATTTCCCATAGCATTTCAATGTACATAGTGTAGAAAAGCGTTGTTAAGGGAAGGGTAAAAGCATCTTAAGAAATCAATCTTATTTCTTTTTCATAATATTTAATTTACTTGTATTCAGTTGTTAGGAACATTGTGTTGTTTGATTCAAGTGTGTTTCCAACTGTCATATTGATAGCAATAATAATCACTCAATAGTTTTTCAAATACTCGGTTATAAAGAATCTGATTCTGTTACAACTCTAGTTTCCATGGATTTGACTCACCAAACACATTCCTCTTTATTGCAGATGAAAATGGGAGTTATCGGCCCTTGCATTCAAGGTAGATTCAGATGTTTAAGTTTTAGTCAAACTAAAACAATTGTTACTTTTTGTCCCATCCTAATTTAAATTCATTATATTAAAATTTTCTTTGTTCTTTTCTTTCCTTTGCAGCACAGGTGGTTGACTGTATTTGCATGTTGGTTTTCAGAAAATTATCCACACGTTTATATTTTGATCAGGATAATAAATAGAAACTTGATGCTATTTTAAGTTAAGATTTTTCTTCTACTTAAGCAGGATTAGGAGCTGGAGCTATTGCCGGTATCTCTGTAGCTGTAGTTGTGGGGTTCCTATTATTAGCATTTTGTGTATACATTAAATTTTATCGAAAGAAGGACAAGGAGGCAAAACTACTCTCTGCAGAAAATCGCGAGTCATATGCTCAAGATGGCCGTGGTATATTTTGTACCTATACTTGTTCTTTTATTTACTTTCTGTTTTATATAATAGACAACAAAAGAGTGCTCATTGGGTTTATCAATTTTCACTAGTATATCTGACATTGTTTAAGGTACAGTATGTTGAATAAAAAATCATAAGAAATAGGACATCAGAATAAGCATTTGAAGTTCAGTCAGCTAAGGTACATTGAATCTCTAGATCTGTTGCCTTTGTCGGTACCTTAAAGCTTGCAAGTCTTTGTAATTTCTGATGAATTTGACTCTGTTATGAATATAATGGGCTGAGATTCACTACTTGTACTTTTGTTGCTGTATTGATACTTGCTTTGTGTGCAATGATTTCTGCTAGCCGTTTAACCAGCTATAGTAAATTCTCTTAAATGCTTATAAATTTATCATGAGAAATACTTTGCTGACAAGACAATGATAGTATATACTCACCGATCTTACATATATGAAAACAAGACCTTTATGGTTTCATCTTTGCTGTTCAAATTCAAATAGAATGAAGCCAGATTGTTGATACAGTAAAAATTGGCTGACTGAATCTTACTATCTTCTATGTTTAGCTTCTGGAAGTGTGTCACATAAAGGTACAGAATCAATTGGTCCTGCTACTGGTGCTTCTCCAGGCCTTACCGGTATAACGGTGGACAAATCAGTGGAGTTCTCATATGAAGAACTTGCCAATGCTACTGATAACTTCAGTCTAGCTAATAAAATAGGTCAAGGTGGCTTTGGGGCTGTTTACTATGCAGAGCTAAGAGGCGAGGTATGTGGCCATGCTTTCGTCTTCATGAATAGATTGTGAAATTAAGGTTTTGCACGGGGTATGTGATACATTAGTTAGTAATTAGGTCTGTGTCTTAGTTTCTTAGACAATAGTAGGATCATGTTTTCTTTTTTGTAGATAAAATAATTGGTTGCTCCAATCAATGTGGCACTTTGCCACATATGAGGGGAATCATCAAGAAATAGAGCAAGGCTTTGTTAAGAGAGGAGAAGGTATTCACCATAAGATGGTTTAGGTTGAAACTTTTTTTTTTATTTTGTGGGCGGGGGGGGGGGGGGGTTGTGAAGGGTCAATTTTGTGGAACTTGAGGTGAAAGGGAAAGGTCAAATAAGATTTGCATAGCTAATAGCTAAGCTTTATAGTTGTATGGATTTCATTGGATAAATTTGAGACTTTAGAATAGTAATACCAATGAAATTGATTGGAAATTATTTTCATAATGAATGATAAACTTTGGAAGAACATCTTGGTCAACTGCTCTTCTCTTAGATTAATGGTAAGGTAACCCACTTTGATTATGTTATGCTTTTAGAGACTATTTCATAGGGTTGGAAACTTAACATGGTACCAATACTGGTATGGTCTAGGTCATGTGGTGTGTGTTGTGACCCTGTTAGTTGTTGACCCACATGCAGAGCTCGTTGTGAGGAGTTCTCCTTTTTGTCTCGTAATTCTCCCCTTTCGTCTATTATGTTCTCCCATGTCGTCTGAGATCTATTCTTTTCTTCTTCTCTCTACGTATTTTCTATATTTCTGTGTTCCCTTTATTTTTCCTACATCACGTTGTATCCCACATCTTTTGCATGTGGAGTTTCAAACCACTTCATATGATAATCGGTCCTCACCATCTAATATTTTAGCTTTGGGTTGGGACCTTAACAATAATTATAAAAGGATCCTATTCTCTTATGTAAACACGAGTAACTTTATGCCTTCCGATATTGTCCTCATTTACCTATCCAAGCCTCCTTGCATACACAAAAATATCCTCAATGCATTGGGTTTGCTCCAGTTTTTTGCCAATCATGCAACTCCATCTTAACTAAACCAAACTAAAATTCATGCAGAGAGCTGCAATCAAGAAGATGGATATGCAAGCTTCAAAAGAGTTTCTCGCAGAGTTGAAAGTTCTGACACGTGTTCATCACCTAAACCTGGTAATAAACTCTTGAAACTCAAGAACTGGATATGGTTGGCTATGAATGAAAAAGATTGAATGCAGCTGTCTTCACACACATGCACAGAGGTTTGATCCATGAGGTCTTTCACAGAATCACAGGGTTGGGAAGTTATGACCCAACCTACCCAATTAATGTGTTTGGATTTAACCTTTATTCATATTTAAACAGGACGGGGTGGGGTTGTTTTTGTTTTTTTGTTTTTTTAATAATAATGATTTTCTATATTTATGACCCCTTGACTACAAGTTGTACATTGTACTTGAATTTTGATTTCTTCATCTCTCAAAAGGTATTTGAAAAGTTAAAATACTATAACAAAGAAAAAAAAATTAGGAAATAATTTTTTTTTTCAACCCTAAATAGATGAGCTGGGTTTGAGATCAGGCATATGTATTTTTATAGGCGTTCAACCAGAACTGAGCCATTTCCAACCCTTAATATATAACCAGGAATATAAAAATTGATATGCTGAGTACAGCTGGACTCTGCTTTAAGCATAATATAACTGAATTCAGTGTACACCCTCTATAGTAGCAAGACCTAGGTGAAACACTGCATTCATTAATCCTTCATCTTATTTTTATAAGATCCAAATTATGCATGTGAATACAAAACTGTGAACCTTTTTTTTTTTTTTTTTTTTTTTGATACATATAGGTGAAGAAATCCTATTTAATATATTTTCTTCACTCTGGGCTGTAATTCAAACACCATTTACTGAATAATTCTGATATTGTTGTGTTATTCCACCTACCCATATATATCAACTCCCCCATACAATGTTAGATTATTTGTTATTCAGTTGCAGCGAGGTAATATAGATTAAATCTGCTAGTAAGCCCCTAATATGTGAGGTTGTGCAGATGGTTGAAACGAAGTTGAATATATAAGTTTAGTGTGGAGAGACTCTGGTCCTCGAGCATAGAGTATAATATCCTATAATGAGAAAGACATAAATATGGTCAAGATTTTTCACATTTGACTCCATCATGTAGAATGTTCTGCTTGAAGTATATCAGCTAGCTACATATTTAATGAGGCTATACAAGTGATAGTGTAGTTCTGTTTTCTTTTTGGCGCGGATTATTTTGTAAAATCTATATTATTCTTGATTGGCTGTTTATATTTCAACTATAATGCAGGTGCGCTTGATTGGGTATTGTGTTGAAGGTTCTCTTTTCTTGGTCTACGAGTTCATTGAGAATGGAAACTTAAGCCAACATTTACGTGGATCAGGTGAGATTACATTTCTAGGGAGGATAAGGGTATTATGTTCAATGCAATGGTGATACTTATGTTTGTCTTTTAGAGAAGGAACCGTTGCCATGGTCTACCAGAGTACAAATTGCCCTTGATTCAGCAAGAGGTCTTGAGTATATTCATGAGCATACTGTTCCTGTTTACATCCATCGCGACATCAAAACAGCAAATATTTTGATTGACAAAAACTACCATGGAAAGGTCGCGTTGGATATGATGCCTCAATTGTTGTTGTAGAGCAGTTGAAACATAGTTTAGATTCTCGTACTGACAAGGTTAGACTGCAGGTTGCTGATTTCGGATTAACAAAATTGACTGAAGTTGGAAGTACATCACTCCCAACACGTCTTGTGGGCACATTTGGATACATGCCACCCGAGTAAGATGTTTTTTCATTGTCTGTTTATTATGGAAATAGTAAAGTTGGTGCAAATAGGACAATTTTCTTTTTTGTTGGCTCAAGTTAGTGGAGGATCCAAATTTAGCTCTATGATTGATTAGCATGGAAATGATTGTATAGTCTATTTTCCAATATCTCTTGCTTCCAGTGAAAGCAGTATATTGAGTTTGAGTTTGCTATTCAGTATGAACTGAACCCTTAATATATTTGTAATGTTGGAAATCAAATGCTCTACACTATTTACCTGTTTGTGTAAAATGGATTGAAGTTTTACCATGCTTGTGTGCAGATATGCTCAATATGGCGATGTTTCACCTAAAGTGGATGTATATGCATTTGGAGTTGTGCTTTACGAACTTATTTCTGCCAAGGAAGCTATAGTTAAAGCAAATGAATCTATTGCTGAATCGAAGGGCCTCGTTGGTTTGGTATATTTGCTTGACATCCTTATTATCATTAAATAGGCTCAAGATTGTATGTAGTTGGGCTAAAGTTGAAACTTAACAAGTAAAATTGTTATTCTATTTCAAAATACCAGTCCCCCTAAATCCAATGAGGTATTGGCATACACTCAAATATTGTTTTGCTTACATGATTATGCAGTTTGAAGAAGTTCTTACTCGGCCTGATCCTACTGAAGACCTTCACAAACTGGTTGATCCTAGGCTTGGAGATAACTACCCACCCGACGCAGTACGCAAGGTAAAAATATTTCCAAGAATAAATAAATAAAAATCCCATTTACTATTCACAGTCTAATGAGATCTCTTTCGATTGTAGTTGGCCCAGCTTGCCAAAGCATGCACACAAGAGAATCCTCAACTGCGTCCAAGTATGAGATCTATTGTGGTTGCCTTGATGACACTTTCATCCTCGACAGAGGATTGGGATGTCGGATCCTTTTATGAGAATCAAGCTCTCGTGAATCTCATGTCAGGAAGGTAGAAGAATAGAGCCGATCTTAAATTATGTAAGCTATGTTACTTATTTTTGGTGTGAATCATACATATAGATTAAGCCATTTCAAACACATTATTTGTAAAGTAGGTAGTTGAGAATCATGTGAGTGTGTAATTTATCTGATAAGTTCATAGAAGGAGGAGATGAATAGAAATATATGGGTATGCAAGATCATCTTGAATTTGTGTAAATTACTTTCATTTTAAAGTTTTCATGGAGGAAAAAGAAGCTCCATAAGTACCAAACTCAAGGCTAAAGAACTCTGGGATTGCATTTGGATTTTAGGGACTTTGATTTGAGCTTCTGATGGCACATTTTGACTAGCTGTCTTACACTGAAGTGAAAATTGCTCAGATGTATCAAAACTGTCTAATTGATGTTTTGCTGTCTTATTTTAGGTCTTTTATTCTCTGCTTCATTGATTGTTTGACAGCGCATCAGCTTCCTTTATTACAAGTTGTTGCTTCCCAATGGAAATGAGTCTGTTTCTTAGCTACAGATAGATGTTATAGTCTGTTTTCTTGGGCTGCAAGGTACTGAGTTCATTGGGATACAAGTAAAGTAACTGAATGTATTGGGCTGAGGGACACAGCTTTTTCACAATTCAAAGTCATGCTTGCTTCTTATCATCCTCTGCCTCAATGGCTCTCTCATCTAGGAAACAAAGAGAATATGTATGTAGATACAATTTACTTTCTGATTGGCAAAATAATTTTCTAAAAACAATACATTTGATGGCTCCTTTGTGACAAGGTAGCAATGCCAAAAGGAAGACGATTTTTGCATGTATTTAGAAAAATGTTTAAAATGGTCATTGAACTATTTAATTCGTGTCATTTTGGTTTCTGAACTATCAAACGTGTCATTTCAGTCCAAGAGATAGGCGAAAGAGTCGTTATAGTTCAAACGTTTTTGAAAACCAAGCACTATCAGAACATTCCGTCAAAATACTGACGAAATCTATTAAATATTGATGACGTGAAATTTAAAAAAATATATTTTTAATGAAAATTTAACGGTTCTGTCAGTTATTTTAACGGAATGTCCGGATAGGGCTTGGTTTTCGGAAATGTTTGGATTATAACGGCTCTTTCGCCTATCTCTTAGACTGAAATGACACGTTTGATAGTTTAGAGACCAAAGTGGCACGAACTGAATAGTTCAAGGGCCATTTTGGACCTTTTCCACATGTACTTAAATGCATGTACGCTGACGTATTTTCAGCCTAAAATTCTTTTTCTCTCTTCAAAATTTGTTTGGGACCTACATCATTCATTTTCAATGCATAATGTATGTGTGGTTGTAATTACGTCAAGTCAGTTTACATGCATATAAGCCACATGCACTGATATTTTTTATGATAAAATTTGTTGCCTACACTCATAGAAGATGCTGTTAATACTCAAGACTTCATTTGAACTTTGAACAAATATAGGTTGTATCTATTTTCTTTGTTTTGAATTCAAGTGGACTCCCCAAGGCGGATGTTGCTATGCATGTCATATGTTATGTCATGTCATGTTTAGGGGAAAGAAATATAGGTTGCTTCCCATAATTTTTATTTTAATGTATTTTATATTTTCTTGACAAAGTCTCAATGAGTGTGATTAAACATTGACCTAACTTGTTTTGTTTAAAGTAGGGTTAAAGACACCGGAAGTACCCAAACTTTGGGCTGAAACCCAATTTGGTACCTAAATTTTAATTGTACCAGACTTAGTACCCAAA
>JAYMTH010001763.1:0-13988 GCA_036897465.1 Pelargonium australe | reverse complement strand
CGTTTTTAGTCTGTGTTGCTCTATTGTAGCCATCGAGGGTCTCGTATTATGGCCTGAGATGTCAGAGTCTTATTTGCTACTATGGGTGGTTTTTTTGTTTCGTTTTGTTGTTGAGATTTGTCTCGTGGTTTTTTTTTATCATCTGTATGATTCAGGTTTTCCGGGTCTTTAGGTCTTAGTCAGATCGTTAGGATGTAACTTTGCGTGATTCATCAATAATAATCTTAGGATTGTTATGCTAAAAAAAATCTAATGAAAAAAAAAATCGAAGTCATAATTATTTTGATTTATGTCACTATTATTCTTAATGAAATTATGATTTTCTTCAAAATAATAATAATAATAATATTATGTCATCTCCAAAAATTTCATATCAATTTAAATTATATATATTATGATTTTTTTCAAACAATATATATATTATGAGTTAAACATAATGTACTGTCATAATTTTATTAGTTTTTTTTATTTATTAGTTGAGCTATACAAAACTCCACCCGATGTAATGAGAGTTGAAGATCGTTCTTCTCACCCCTCGTATCTCCATATGGCCGATTTTGTTTCAGTCATCAAAGCACAAATATTAGAGTATCCCATGAGATTTGCAATGCTTCTAATTTTATTCAACTGCGATAATTTGGAATGATTCTGTTCACTCAATAGTATTTCGAGCCTCTTAACCTCCGATTACTATATAAAACGTTCATTTTCTAAAACGAAAGTCCATCAAAACAAATTTATATACAGTAACAAAAACTTAAAAATTTCGTAACAGAAGACGAGTCAAACAATCTCTAATTAATTTTAAAAGAATAATCATTTATTGTTTTGTTTTGGGCCAAGAAATCAGAACCAAACTGGGCCTAAGGCCCATTTTAAGAACTCTGACTCAGGCGGCCTCCAGGTAAGGTTTGGTTTTTTCTCGGCTTCAACAACAACAAATCCACCGTCTCTGTTTCTCTGGAACTGTCTTTTCCTTCTTTCCCCAGAAATTGCTTTTCTCTGTACCATCGATTTCCGTCGGATGTGAGATCGGGGAATTCAAATCCTCCCTGAACCACCCCGAATTTTGGAAATGGCGTCGCCGAACGTAGATCTGTTCGATTCCTATTTCCGTCGGGCCGATTTGGACGGCGACGGTCGGATCAGTGGCGCCGAAGCCGTCGGCTTCTTCCAAGGCGCCAATTTGCCCAAAACCGTCCTCGCTCAGGTACTCTATTCCTCCATCTCTGTTGATTGCTCTGGATCAGATTGCTGTCTCGTACTTGCTGCCTCATTCGGAGACCCAATGTTATTGCTGAACTGGGTGGTGGTGTTTGTTTTTCATAGAATTCTGGAATTTAGGGTTTTTATGTGCTGAATACGGGTGGGAATTAGGCTAATATTACTGAAATGGTTGCATTGTTACTCGATTTGATGGAGGGTTGGCTCGATGTTGAATGGTGTTTTTGTGTGTGTGTGATTTGGGGTTTGGGATTTGTGTTTGAATGCTACGTGAATTGAGAAATCTAAGTCATTGTCGTCTACTCTTTGGATTGAATTCTGAGCTGATGGTGCATCCCCGAACCAGTTTTGTACATTGGATTTGGATCTGTTAGTTTAGAAGCTCACACAATGTGGAGTTCATGTTCTTGAAGTTGCTATGGTTTATAGAAAAAACCCACTTTTATTCTTCTTCTTCTACTCTTTTTACTTATTAAGATTTATGTTGAATTCCTGGAGTTGATGAATTGTAAGTTGGATTAAGTTCTCATCAAAGTCTACTCTGTGGTTTATTCTTACTTGATGGTATGTGAATTGAGAAATCTCAGTCATTGTTGTCTACTTTTTGGATTGAATTCTGAGATGATGGCACGTCCATGAACCAGTTTTGTGCATTAGATTTGGATCTGTTTGTTTATCAGCTCACACAACGGGGAGTTGAAATTGCTATTAGCGTTCCACTTATGTTTCAACAAACCCACTTTTTCCTTTCTTACTTGTTAAGATTTTATGTTGAATTCCTGGAGTTGTATGAAGTCGGTGTCATCTACTCTGTGGATTATTCTTTGTTGAAATTTCTATTATCGTTCCACTTATGTTTCTACAAACCCACTTTTTCCTTTTCTTACTTGTTAAGATTTTATGTTGAATTCCTGGAGTTGGATGAAGTCATTGTCATCTACTCTGTGGATTATTCTTTGTTGATGATACTTCCAGTAACCAGTTTTGTACGTTAGATTAGGATGTGATGGTTTAGCTCACACCGTGGGGTGTTCTTGTTTCCGAGTTTGTTCTTGTTGTACCCCTTGTTTTTGTACACGTACCCAGTTTTCCCTTTACTTATAAATATTATGTAGATGCATGAAAGTCCTGGAGTAAAAATATAAAAATAAAGTCCAGGACTGTTTCAAATCCATCATTTTCTTATACATATATCTAATATGCAAAAGACATTTATCATACTATAAACTCATTTGTGCTCACTGTTGGGAATATTGTTACAGTTTTGGAAGGGGTGGGTGTTCATGACTTCTGCAATTTTTTATCTTTATTAAAGGCTGTTTTCATTATAAATCCATATTATGCCAGTAAACTAACAAGGTGATCCGCTCATGTACTGTGCAGATATGGATGTTTGCTGATCAGAATAAAGCTGGTTACCTTGGCCGGACAGAGTTTTATAACGCACTTAAACTTGTGACTGTGGCTCAAAGTAAGCGAGAATTGACTCCAGATATAGTGAAGGCAGCATTATATAGTCCTGCTTCAGCCAAAATTCCTGCTCCCCAGATAAACCTTGCAGCCACACCATCACCTCAGTTGAATTCAAGAGCAGCTGCACCTGTTCCACATTCTGCAGCCACACCATCTCCTCAGTTTAATTCAAGAGCAGTATCACCTCTTCCACATTCTGTATCACCATCACCTCAACATGTTGGTCCCCGAGCACCACATGTACCCGTAAATGCAGGCATTAACCAGCAGTATTTCCCATCTCAGCAGAATCAGACCATGAGGCCTTCTCAAAATATGCCTACTGGTCATGTACCACTTCCGCAGCAGCATATTGTTGCTAGTCAAGGAATGCCTGGCGCAGTTAATGCGGTACGTCCACGCCCTCCAAATTCAAACGTTTCAGCTGATTGGCTTCATGAAAGGGCGGGTAATCAGTTGGTAGGAGTAAATTCACAAGTTCCTAACAGTGGGATTAGTCCTTCCACAACCCAGAATGGTTTTGGGATGTCAGCATCCACATTGACGCCCTCTGTACAACCTGGACAGACATCCACTGGACAAATGCCACCGATTGCTCCAAATTCACATGATTCTAGCCAATCAGAAAACAAGGATTCTAAAGCATTGGTTGTTTCAGGGAATGGAACTGCCCCAGACTCTCTTTTTGGAGATGTCTTTTCTGCTACACAATCTCTACCTAAGCAAGATGGCTTGGCAGTTACAGCTCCTGCCGGCAGCGCACCTGTTACAGCTGCAGCTGTTCCAGCTTCTGCAAGACCCCAACCTCCTGTAAAGGCTAGTACACTTGATGCATTGTATAATAGATCTACTCCGCAACCTGTGGGAGTATCGAGTCAGCAAGGTCAGGCTAGAGGGAAACAGGATCAACAGTTTTCATCTCAGGGTATTCCTGCATCTGCTTCATCTGGCTTTCCTGTTGGAGCTGGAAACTCAGCTTCCATTCAATCCGAGCCTCCATGGCCGAAAATGACTCAATCTGCTGTCCAAAAATATACCAAAGTATTTCTGGAAGTAGACAAAGATAGGGATGGAAAAATCACTGGTGCAGAGGCGCGCAACCTGTTTTTAAGTTGGAGGCTCCCTAGAGGTAGCGTATGCTTCATTTAATAATTTATCTGGGGGACTTGTTCCTCTTTTTGTGCTCAGTGTCCATTTTCTGCGTATTTTGTTTTCTTATTTTGACACGATGTAACTAAGGGAAGCACAATTCTGGTTGTGTTTGAATAACTGTGTATGTGTATT
The DNA here is from genome assembly GCA_036897465.1 of Pelargonium australe. Lineage (NCBI taxonomy): Eukaryota > Viridiplantae > Streptophyta > Magnoliopsida > Geraniales > Geraniaceae > Pelargonium > Pelargonium australe. The sequence goes on along the minus strand of JAYMTH010001763.1, from coordinate 10,007 downwards.
TACTCTGGTGGTAACATTATGCTAAGTTGCTAACTATGCTGGAGGGAATCCAGTTATATTCCTTGTTCAGAAACAAGAATTATATATCTTTCTCTTTTGTTTTGTATCCATTGTGGAAACAAAGTGAAGTTTTTTGTTACATCTTCACCTGTTCTGCCTTTCATCATGTATAGTGATCCTTTATTTTCTTTGTGAAGTAGATTTCAACAAGTATCCATTGCATTTGTTTATCACATGACATTAATTATGTTAGTGCTCTTGGTCTTCAGAGATTTTAAAGCAGGTGTGGGATTTATCCGATCAAGATAATGATAGCATGCTTTCCTTGAGGGAGTTCTGTATTGCTCTCTATTTGATGGAAAGGTTCAGAGAAGGCCGTCCTCTTCCTGCAGTGCTTCCAAGATCTGTCATGTTAGATGAAACCATGTTGTCCATCACAGGTCAACCTACAGCTCCGCATGGCAATGCTTCTTGGGGACCAACTTCTGGTATGGTATTTCTGTTTATGTTGTGAACATTCTGTTTAGCTTGTTAAGGGACCCTCTTAATACTTATTCCCTGACCTTTTTAAATAGGTTTGCAACAAACACAAAATACATCTGTTGCACGGTCAAGTATACCTGGTGCTGTAGTGAAGCCCCCAAGGCCACCTTCTATTCCTCAGCCTGATAAACCTATGCAGCCTACTCAGCAAAAGCCCAGAGTTCCGGAGCTTGAAAAACATCTACTGAACCAACTTAGCAGTGATGAGCAGGATTCTCTGAACAAAAAGTTCCAAGATGCAACTAATGCTGATAAAAAGGTACTTCCCTTCTTTTTCCTTTTCATCCATTATGTAATTTAGATAATGCATTAAACCTCTTTTTTAATTGCAAAGATAATGCCATATCAACATAAATCTGTATCAGTTCACTTTTCTACACCAAAATAATAGGTCAGAGCACAATTGCTCACCTTCCCAAGATAAGGGCCTTCAAATTTCTGTAGCCCATAGGCTTTTGTTTTGATTTTGCAGCTTTCTTGCTTTTGTGCCCTATCAAGTAACATGTATTACTTTACTAGTAATTTTGGCTGCTTCACACTTTACCCACAACATCATTTCAGGGGCTGTCCAAAGGAAGTATTTTATAGCATCATCAGAGTATTATGTTGATGTCTATTTCTCTACATATATCGTTGCAATAGATTAGTGTATCCAGAGCTAGTCATCATGACTTTACTTTTGTTAAACCATTATCATTGAATTCATCATTTCAAGAGGACTTATTGTTGTAATTATTCTTATTTCCTCAAAGATTACTTGGATATGGTATGAATTTTATGATTTTGTTATATCTCTCCATTGTCTGGTTTTTTTTGTATGAATTCTATGATTTATTTTTTAACCTTATTATAATTTGAAGTACCTGGGTGAGCTTTCCTTGCTCTTCTTTCTTCTGACACTTTGATGCTGTCAATATTTTCTCAAATATTTGATTCTAGGTAGAAGAATTGGAGAAGGAGATAATACAGGCTAGAGAGAAAATTGATTTCTTCCGCAGCAAGATGCAGGAAATTGTAAGTACACCTCAAATACAATATTATTATTTTTCCCATTTAATGGTGATTGGCTAAACATTTCTATAATCATCTAATATGCTCTCAGTATTGGCTTCCGGGAAGCATCATATACTAGCAGATATACATCTGTATATTAAAAATATGTATTGAGGTTTTTAATATCCATTTTTATGAACTATTTTACTAGGATTTTGTAATTTTTTTATCATATACATGATGTATTTTAATTGACTCCATCCGTGAAGCAGATTCTTTTGGATTATGAAGTAAAATCTGCAGTGCTGTATACCCCACTTATATGAACTGTGGGATGCATACGTTCACAACTTTATTTATTTCCGAGTGGTTTTAACTTTTAACTGATCTGATCATTAAATATTTGAAGTTCATAACACATCTTCACTTTATATTTTTGTATCTTTCGCTTGGTATCAGATTTTGTATAAAAGCAGATGTGACAATCGGCTTAATGAGATCATTGAACGGGTATCAGCTGACAAACATGAGGTATCTCTTTTTGTACAACAGGTTGCTTATATTTTCTTGATTAGTATTTGCTGTTTATTTGGCTTACCGTACAACTTGTATTTTAGGCCGAGTCACTGGCGAAGAAATATGAACAGAAATGTAAGCAAGTTGGGGATGTAGCCTCTAAACTAACTAGTGAAGAGGCTACTTTTCGTGATATTCAGGTATCTTCACAATTTTGTTGATTCATAATTCATGAATGGTTTTTCTGCTGTTCTTCATATATCAACTTCAGTATGCATCAATGAAAACTTTATCAAATGACATTATATTACACTGGACAAATTGCAGGAGAAAAAGATGGAGTTGTATCAGGCAATTGTTAAAATGGAAGGAAGTGGTACTGAAGAAGATCTTAAGGTAAAGTCAAGTGTAACTACAACTGATCTGTTTCCACATTAAAAGAAACCTTTTGAAGTCCAGTTTTGTTGCTTTTCCAGGCTCGTGCTGATAAGATCCAATCGGGTCTTGATGAACTGGTGAAATCTGTGAATAAACGGTGCAAAAAATATGGATTGCGTTCAAAACCAAGTTCGCTTGTTGAGCTTCCCTTTGGTATTTCCCCTAACTCACTTACTGGTTGGCTAGTTATAGTTAATTTCTAGGCTATTCAGGTTTCTTATCTCTTCATTGGCCATCTAATTATCTTCCTTATTAACCTTTTCCATATCTGTTGCTATTATGTACCTGCCAGTGCCATTTTCATGGTTGTTTTACAATTTTTTCAGTCAAACGTGTATATGGCTTTTTTTTAAATATATTCATTTATCATTATGTGCAGATGAAGGAAATTATACCAGGCTTTAGCTTTGAATATTTGAAACATGATTTTCATAATTTACTATTCTGTTCGATCCTTGCTGTCTCTTGAGTAATAACTCTTTTTTCCATGATTTGTAACATTATAAACTGAAATAATTATGAGAAGTCAGTTGGTAAACGTTCATCAGTTTAACAAGTATTTGCTCCATTCATGCATGTACGATTAGATTTTTCTGCGGAATATTGTGTTTCACCTTATCTGATTATTTTAACTTTTTCATGGTATTTCTCAAGGCTGGCAGCCTGGAATCCAAGAAAACTCAGCTGACTGGGATGAAAATTGGGATAAATTTGAAGAAGAAGGTATGTAATAGTAGTAAATTGATTACATCCTCAATCTTTTTTTTGGTAAAACACAGCCCATTATGCACGTGTGGTTTTTCTGTGTGAGTTTAAGATTGGAATCTTCAAGTCTATGTGGCACTTCCTTTTTCAAAATAGTCTCTAGATTCTGTTATAATTCTGATGATGCTATGCACTATTATGTTCAGGATTCACATTCGTAAAAGAACTCACACTTGATGTGCAAAATGTCGTCGCCCCTCCCAAACCAAAGTTTTCAACTGTCCAAAGAGAAATAACATCTGGAGATGATGATGGTCTGACTCCATCTGATACTGTTGCTAAATCAGAGAATGAGCCAGAGAAACAGATCCATGAGAATGAATTCAATCATGAAGAAAGTAACAGTGGTTTAACTAGAAGTCCTCCTGACAGTCCATCTGGTAGGAGTGCAGTGGAAAGCCAATCTCAAGAATTCCAAGAATCCCAATCCAAAAAGAGTATGGATCCAGATGGTAATGATACACACAGGTACAGATTGTGGTTCTTTTACACTTTTACCATTTAGTTATCCCCCCTTATTTACATATTTCTATGATGGATCACCTCAACATGGCTTTGTTGGTCTTGACATAATGGGTTTAGATGCTTATCTTGTCTTGACTTTTTTATTATTCGTTCTTATATCTGAAAGTTTTTGTTACGATACTTGATGCAGCGATCATAATGGTTTTGGAGACAAAAGCTTTGATGAATCTGGCTGGGGTAAATTTGATACTCATTATGATACAGACTCTGTATGGGGCAATGACTCTGTTAATGACAAGGTTTGTGATCTCTTTTTTGTTGCTTGTTGAAGGTCTATTCAGTCATTCCAACTTTGGTCCATATTGCTATAAATTATTTGCCTTTTCCCTAGGTTTTGTGTTGGCAAAAATATGAAACAGAATTGTGCAAACATTAGTTTTTCCCCCCTTCATAAATATGTGGTAAAAAAGGTGCTAATAGATTTTTGGCATTATTACAATTGCAGGAAATGGATCACGAGAGGCGTGATAATTCCATATTTGATACGACTGGTGACTTTGGCTTAAAGCCGTTACGGATAGAGCCTCCACACAGTGATAACATGTTCCCAGGGAAGAGCTCATCTATATTTGCGGATTCTGTGCCAAGCACACCTGCCTATAACTTTGGAAGCTCCCCACAAAAGTTTAGTTCAGGATTTGAAGGCAAGGGACCATTTGGATTTGCAGATTCTGTTCCCAGTACACCTGCGTATAATTTTGGGAGCTCGACTTACAAGTTCAGTGATGGATTGGAAGGGAAGAGCTCATCATCTGTGTTTGCAGATTCTGTTCCAAGCACACCTGCCTATAATTTTGGGAGTTCCACTCACAACCCATCTTTATTTGCCGATTCTGTTCCAAGCACACCTGCCTATAATTTTGGGAGCTCCACACAGAGCTCATCTATATTTGCAGATTCTGTTCCAAGCACACCTGCCTATAATTTCGGAAGCTCCACACAAAGATTCGGTGAAGGATCAGAGGATCATTCTTTTGACCACTTCTCTAGATTCGATTCATTCAACACGCACGAGAGTGGAGCCTTCCAACATTCCCCACGCAACTCGCTAGGTAGGTTTGATTCCATGAACAGCTCCAGAGACTTCGATATTAGTCACAACTACTCATCGTCGTCCCCTCGCTCCCTTGCACGGTTTGATTCCGTACGTAGCTCTGCAGACTTTGATCCCAGTCACGGGTTCTCATCATCCCCGAGAAGCTCCTACGCCAGGTTTGATTCTGTCAAAGGCTCAGGGGACTTTGACCCTAATCACGGTTTCTCAACATCATCGCCAAGTGATTCCTTTGCGAGATTTGATTCCTTCCGAAGTAACAAAGACTTCGATCATAATCACGGGTTCCCGTCTTTCGACGATTCAGACCCGTTTGGATCAACCGGACCATTCAAGACATCAGTAGAGAGCCAACCACCCAAAAGAGGTTCGGATAATTGGAGTGCTTTCTAGTAAGAAAATTACATTTTCATTAAAATTATTCCTTCTTTTGACCATTTGATGAGGTCCTTGTGAGGTTTGATAAGTAGAGTAGATACATTGGCCTGGTTCATCCTCCATAAGTATATAATATTTGACACAAGTATTTGTGCTGTTGTTGTGTAATTTTTGAGAACCCAATCATTTTGCTCCACTTTTCAGATTGAGATGTTTTGTGCTTTATGAATTAATTTGTACCTGAACCCATCATATAAATATTTGTTAAATATGATTGCAGCTTGTGTTGTTACATTCAGCTTTGATGTTTTGTAGTTGCCATTAGCAGGTTCATGCTCTTGTTGCTCATATTTGATGTGTACAACATATTAGATATGAGCCGTAAAGTTTTTTAACTTTTAATCAGTCAACTGATATACATTATATATATATAAAGGAATATTTAGAGTACAGTGTATACTGTATATACTAGCAATAGCAGTATGTGGCATAAAATGCAATATATAAGCTGTAAAGAGAGTTGAGAGTTTCAAAAACTAGAAGACAGGAATGGAGCTATGACTCTCTTGTTTTTATCTGAACATACTACTTCAAAAAACCTTCCGTTTTATGCAGGTACTTGCAATTTTCAAATAGAGTTACTGAACAATGTTTCAAGCATGTGAGTGTGAAAGAGGCAATGGGATCGAGTAAACATATTGTGGGCGGTTCACAAGTCCATGAACACGACGCAACATAACTACAAATTGTTGCATCTCAAATTGTTAGCTCTAGTTAAGACTAGAAACCGCCAAATTCAATTATTTTCATGGCCACAGACCACTACTACAGCCCGATACAATACTGATTAATTCGATCGAGTAATAAATTACAAGGACTAAAGCACACATATTTAATGGCATAAAATCTTTCATGTCCAATTTCTACCAAGAACAAAACCAAATTTGAAACAAAATGCAATGAATTCACCTAAAGCACTAATGTCAACATGTAGCAGCTAAGCTATGGTGAACCAAATCAAGCTTTGAAATGGTAGCTGAGCACCAATCCAAATTTGTGGTAGCTAAGCTAAAACTAAAGCTAAACCAAATCAAGCTTTGGGTGCAAGAATCAACATAAGTGAAGAGCAAGTGCCAGACACAGCAACACCACCACCAAGAGGCAAGAACCACAATGACTCCACCCAAAACCAGATCATGCCGACATGAACTCAAGAACAAAACCAAATTTCAAATCAAACAATAGGTACTGAATTCACCTAAAGCTCCTTTCATCCATGGAACAATATATACCTCAAGAATAATAGCATTTTACGTAAATGCTCAAATGAAAACACACACCGCTAATGACCAAACTCCGATTGGATAGGTTTCCCTTTAAAAAGAGTGACCTTTTTGGTGTTGGCTTGAGCCTTCAAGCATTGATTGTACTGGTACTTGAGCACCAAAGCCAATTTGTGGTAGCTAAGCTAAGCTAAAACCAAATTAAGCTATGGGAGCAAGAATCTCCATGACTTGAGTGAACCATAAAAAAAGTGCCAGACACAGCAACACCAACACCAAGAACCACGATGACTCGATCCAAAACCATATGAACTCACAAACAAAACCAAATTTAAAACAATATGCAATGTATTCAGCTAAAGTTCCTTTCATCCATGGAGCAATTTAATATCTCACACTCAGTCTTTTGCTATCACGAATACATTCAACTATTCAAGAATCATAACATTAAATTTATATGTAACACATGGAGTAAAACTCAAAAGAAAACACACAGCACTAATGACCAAACTCCAATCACATGGGCCTCCAGTAAAAAGATTGACCTTTTTGGTGTTGGCTTGAGCCGTCAAGCATTGGTGAACTGGTTGTTGAGCAGTGATGCCAATCTGTGGTAGCTAAGCCAAACTAAATCAAGCTTTGGGAGCAAGAATCTCCATGACTGAAGAATAGGTACCGGACACAGCAACAACCAGACCAAGAACCACAATGACTCCATCCAAAACGAGACTGTGCCATGCCATTTCCTCCTTGAACACCAACAGATGAAACAGAGCTGGCAACACAAAACCCAGAGCACAACACACACTACTCCCAACAAGTGACAAGAAATCAGCAAAATTGGGCACCAAAAGAGCCACCAAGGTCACACCCAACACCACAGCCCATCTCAACCAAAGGCAGTACCTTGAACCACACAGCCTCCTCTCAGCCACCTCATAAACAGGGTTCATCATCAGAGGGAACGTGAAGAACAGGTTCACAGCCAGACCTATCTGCACAAAAGTGCTCACAAGACCAGCCCCAAAGTTTGTGGTGATGATGTCTTTGGTCTCATCTCCAAAAGCAAAGTAACCAAGAACACCAAATGAGCCATACAAGAAAGCAATGAAGGCCATGCACCAGGCCAGGACCGACCCGAACTTCTCCTTGTTCTTGGCCTCTGATTCCAATGGCAGAATCATCCCAACACCTTCAAAAGCATAAACAGCCACTCCAATGCCGTAGAAGAAGGTCCCGAACCCGCCAAAAGCCTGCAAAACAGGCCTGTTCTGGAGAAAAACCATCACATCCTCCACCATCACCACACCCATAGCTCCGAGGTCAACCACATCGGCGAAGATGCTCAGAGGAGCCAAATGGGTCAGCGTCGGGATCGAATTCAAACCCAATTGAAATGGAAAGCAACCCCAGATGTAAAAGGCCTTGGGGCTCATACCCAGAATCTGGATTTTGACATCGGAATTCAGAATATTCGCTACTGTATTGGCAATAAAGATGAGGTAGCTTACGCAAAACCCGGCCTGAGCCAGCACGATCATGAGGTCAACGGCGAAGCGACCCAATGGTCCACAGACGGTGAAGCCCAGGTCGCCGAAGGAGTTGATTTTGGTGAAGCCGTGGAGCGATTCGAGCTTGCGGCGAGTGTGAACGAGGAGCATCATGCAGTGGTAGGTGACGACGGCGACGGAGAAGAGCATGAGCGACCCGAAGACCCATCCGGTTCGCTTGAAGGTGTAGGGGAGGCCGAGCACGCCGGCGCCGACGATCGCGATGAAGACGTTAGCGAAGGTCTTGAACTGAGAGCTCAGAGGCTGGTTCGATTTTCCGACCAACGGACTGTTCTCGGTCGGGAGGATGTTCGTGGACGAGCTCGCTTGTTTCTCGAAAACCATGGCTTCAAATTCTCGACTCCGCGAAATGGGTCTGCTTGTTTCGAATTCAACTCCGGCGAGACACTGAAAAATTTAGAGATTTTGCAGAAATTGCGAGGTGGGTATGGTGATTCTGGATTCAATGGAGAATTTGGGAGCAATTCAGTTTCTGGAATTGAAGAACAACAAGCTTCAATTTCCGAGATTTTGAAGAAACTGCGAGGTGGGTATGGTGATTCTGGATTCAACGAAGTATTTGGGAGATTACAGACAGATGGGTTCGATTCAAGTTTCAGAAGCAAATTTAACGAAGATTTGGAGCAAAATCTGCTAGAATTGAAGAACAACAAGCTTCAATTTCCAGGATTTTGAAGAAATTGCGAAGTGGGTATGGTGATTCTGGATTCAACGAAGAATTTGGGATCTTACAGACAGATGGGTTCGATTCAATTTTCAGAATCGAGTAATTATGAAGAAGATTTGGAGCAAAATTTGCTAAATTGGAAGAACATCAAGCTTGTTCACTGTGGTGGTGGCTATGTCTCTGTCAAAATTAGCTGTTTCTGTAATCTTTTTTAGATTTTTTTTTTGTGTTCTTTATAAAAAGGTTAATTGTTTCCAGGTAACTGTACTGTTTTTTTTTTTACTTAACTCATGTACTCTGACTTTAGTCGGTTCAAACTACGGACTGAATAATTTTTGTAACTTAACCTAAATTATCTGCTACAGCCAGTTCATTGTTGCCACGTCATCACTTCACGTCAATTAAATGGCCACGTCACCAAGCCACGTCACCTGCCACGTCATTAAAATGAAACGATGCGTTTTTGGGTTGAAGTTTTGGCCTCCGCAAAGCCGCTTACGCCGAGATGCAAATGCCCAGCACCCCTACAACGGCGACGCCATCCAGGCGGTGGTCCACGAGCTCAAGACCATCTCCGAGCTCAAGCGCAGCTTCCTCAAGAAGGAGCTCGATCTGTCCCCGCAAGTCACGCTCATGCTCGCGGAGATTCAGGAGCAGCAGAGCCTCATGAGAACCTACGAGGTCACGATCAAGAAGATGGAGACCGAGAAGGGCCTCAAAGATTCAGATATTGCTATGTTCAAGAACCGCCTCGACCAGCTCGCCGCCGCGAACCGGTCGCTCGAGAAGAAGCTGAGCGCCAGTGGGTCCCTCTCGGCGGCGGTGCTCGACAACCTCCGTCTCTCTGTCCTCACGGCGACCCATTTCGAACAGTTCCTCTATTTCTCTCTCAAATCGGTCCGAAGTTTCGCGAAACTGATGATTCGGGAAATGGAATCGGCTCACTGGGACCTCGACGCCGCCGCGAGTTTCATTGAACCGGACGCGACCCTCTCGGAGCCGAGCCACCGGTGCTTTGTGTTCGAGTCGTTTGTATGGAAAACAATGCTCGACGGTTTCGGAGATCCCAAGTTTTCGTTATCAACGGCGTCGATGGTTGTGAGTCAGTCCCGGCGTGAGCTGTTTTTCGACAAGTTTAAGAAGCTACGGTCGGTGGATACGAGGAAGTTCCTGGCGCAGAATCCGGGATCGTCCATGGCGAGATTCGTACGCGCCAAGTACATGCAGCTCGTGCACGCGAAGATGGAGTGTTCGTTCTTCGGGAACCTGAACCA
>JAYMTH010001762.1:0-13990 GCA_036897465.1 Pelargonium australe | reverse complement strand
TGTAATGAATTTCTCAAATAATTTAAACCGACAGAAAATTCTAACGAAATGCCAAAAACCATATTTTCTTCGAACAAATTTGATTCAGATTTGCTTTCAAATACCAGGAATGAACCACAACGAGACGTACGATGATGAATACGTATATTTATACTTCTCAAAATAAATCATTACTTTGTATTTTTAATTGGAATTGACTATTTTACCCTTATTCAAAGCAGGAATTTACTTGAAATGCGCTTACCTTACCACTGTAGTGTATGTAGTGTAGCAATTCTCTTGCTCTCCTGTCGAGCTTTTGCTTCCACAGATCCATAGATCGAACTCAAAACTCGTTGCTTCAACTGTCGTCTTCACTCTCCACAGTTCCCTGAATTGCCCTAAGATGAGGCTGCTGCAGCAGGGTCTTTTCGTCGCCTTGATTTTCGGATTAACCGCCATCCTCATCTACATCACCGGCGTCTCTCATTTGTGTAACTATCTCTGCATCTTTTGTGTTTGTACAAGTTTTTTCCTAAATTGAGTTATTTTGTTTTTGTTTGTGATCTGCGTAGATAACAATTATCAGCTTACCGACGAGGATTTGGAGGCATTGCAGTCTCTCCAGGGCAGTTTCCAGAAGTGTGTGGTCAGTTTTGTATTTTGTCTGATTTGTATTTCAAATGCTACTTTTAGGTTTGATTTTGTGTTCAACGTTGTGAAAAGTTTGAGCTGGGTGAATTTTAGGAATAGAAGACATATGTTGAGAATTGGGTTGATTGGGTATTTTGCATGCTGAATCATTTTGTCCTGTGGATTTGGAAATGGGAGCTAGTAATTGTGTACTCTTTGATGTTAATGTGTCAAATCATCTGGCTGGTTAACAGAAATCAGTCTCTGTGGTGTTTGATCTAACTGCCCTCACTGTTGTTTAGAAGTATTTGTATGTTGTTTTGGAGGTTTATTATTGAGTTCCGCTCTTTATTCTTGTTGCATTCAATTCTCTATGGTACAATAAAGTTGTGCTTTGTGTAACAGTGCTTTGGTATTGTTGCAGAGAGAGAATGGATTAGGTTTACGAGCTGAGAGTGGTAAGGATTATTGCCAAGTCACTTTAAAATTTCCTGGTGACACTATCCCCAAATGGGTATGTATTTCTATATCAGACAGATCATTGCTATTCTGACAAACTAGTTGATATGTAAATCATGGCATTTCTCTCCATAGATTAAATTGTCCTTTTTTTGTTTCAAATATAATGTAAACAGAAGGATCCAAAAAGTGGGGAACTTGAAGGTTTATCATTTGAGTTTAACCTCTGCGAAGCTGTGGCTACATGGGAACAGGTACTTGTTTTAGTTGCTTCTCTACAATACAAATTGTGCTTATTTTGTTGATAGACACCCACGTCAATCAGTAATTCAGTCTTGTCACTGCAGTTTCATAGAATGAATACGCATATTTTATACTTAACTGTCAAGTTTATTATGAATATTCCATTATAAGTTTATTTTCTGTAATTATATTGTTACACATGTTTTGCAGTTGATTTGTTATTTAGTGAGTTGATTGCTCAGGTGCGGAACAGTACCACCATACTTACCAAGGAGTTCATTGATGCCTTACCAAATGGATGGGAGGACTATGCATGGCGTAGGATTAATAAAGGAATACAGCTGTAAGTAATGTTGAAGGAAGTGATTAACAGCCAAAATCATCTGTTAGAAATCGAAGTCATTTTTAACCCTTTTTTCCTCTTAGAACTTCACCTTTTTATCTAAATAAATAAATCTCAGTTTCCTGTTAGAAATAGGAATTTACATTAGTCAATTGACAGTTGATATTGTTCATATCATATCCTTCCAAAGTCAGGTGTACTTTAATGGATCGTGAAGATCCTAATTGCCTATTAGAATTTAGGTATCATTATATATAAGTTTCCATATAATTAATAGTACCATGTGAATGCATAACATAATTTCAATCTCATTCATAAGTCAGTTCTTAAATTCTCAAAATGCTGTTGTAGCTTTTAAACTGTACAATCTAATTGGAGTATTCGAACTAAATATTTGATTTGTAAAAAGTTATCATTATCTTGGGCCCTCATTCTTTCCTTATTTTTTTTCTTTTTAAATATTTTCTTATAAATTATTTGACAAACTAGGTTCTACTATAAGCTGCTGATAGATTTTTTTTATGCAGCAATAACTGTAAGAATAAAACACTATGCATGGAGAAACTTTCTCTAGTACTCCCTGAAACGCCACCTTACTTTCCACGACAGTTTGGCCGGTGTGCTGTTGTTGGTAACTCAGGAGATCTTTTGAAAACAAAGTTTGGGGAGGAGATAGATCATTATGATGCTGTTGTCAGACATAACGGTGCTCCAATTCAGGTTAAGCTGTTACTATATTAAACATCAGCAATATGTTTTTTATTTCTTTTATTTTATAAGATTTTTTTTTAATGCAGAACTATTCAGACTATGTTGGCAAGAAAACTACATTTCGTCTTCTAAATAGAGGATCTGCCAAAGCTTTAGATAAAGTGGCAGAGTTAGATGGTACTAAGAGCTCCCCACTTAATTCATTAATTAATACTTGTCACATTATCACAAACACACTAAAGATTTGAATTATGCAGAAACAAGGAAGGAAGTCTTGATTGTCAAAACAACAATTCATGACATAATGAGCAAGATGATACGGGTTCGTAAGTTGTTATCATATGGTTTCTTGATATTATGAGTAAAATTGAATCGTGCTATACTGTTGATAAAAAAATTCAACCATTTTCCACGTTCTTTTGTATTACATGCATGTAAATGCTTCTAAGTAGAAGCCTGCAGATGAACCATAGGTTTCAAAATGATAAACTTATCACTCTGCTTTAGGAAAAAAAAAACTGTAAAATCAATCATATTTTGTTATTTTGATATTATAATAAGCTCTTCCTCATATGTGCTTATGACCAAACTTTCATATATAACTAGTTCTTACTTTAGGTGGAAGCATGATCTTCAAAGGACAAAGGTTGATTAGGGATGACTTTGCCTCCTTGAGGATTTGCTTGTCTGTGCCTATAAAAGCTTGGCGGCTCATTGACATGCTTGATTGCTCATTGTTTAGTAACGAAGAAAACCAAATCTTATTGTTTTTTGTTCCATCTAGCTGTGTAAAATTCGTTCATATCCTTCTTCCCATTGTTAAGCATCCACTTCTGGCATTTGCCTGATATAAAATAACTATGAGATGGTGCTTTGTTTTCTTTGGGACAGACAGTTAACTACAATATTTGAACTTCTGTTGATTTGCTATTAACCCTCTTTCCATCTTAATTTGTGGTTTTATATATTTATTTGTTTGGTCTTGTCTTCTGCAGGAAGTTCCTATAAAAAATCCTGTATATCTAATGTTAGGTGCATCCTTTGGTTCGGCAGCAAAAGGAACTGGGCTCAAAGCTCTTGAGTTTGCTCTCTCCACATGTGAATCTGTGGATATGTATGGTTTCACTGTGGATCCAGGATATGAAGAATGGTATAATTCTTTTAACTATTAGAGTCTTCCATGAACACATTTATCTAAATTTTATTTTATTTTATTATGTTTACCTGATCAAGGTAGTTCACTATCTTCTCAGGACAAGATATTTCTCAGAATCTCGACAAGGCCATACTCCTCTACAGGGTAGGGCTTACTACCAAATGATGGAGTGTTTGGGTGTAAGTCTACAATGCTATTGTCGTACATTATTTAGAATTAACAGTATAAATGTAGAATCAGGAAGAACTGTCCTATACTGAATATATGATGTGTACTGTAGATACCAACTTTTGTCTGTGAGCTTTGGTTCTCTGAACTCTACATTTATTGTCAGAGAAATAGATTATTCTGTTCTTGTTTTCATCGACTATCTTGATGGAATTACATCTCTAAGTCTTATGATTTGCTCATATCTTACTATAAGTACCCATTTGTAATTGGCTTATAACATTTTAGTCATTAGCACTTACTGATATCTTGTGCATGTGATCTTGTAGCTTATCAAAATCCATTCCCCTATGCGAGCTGATCCTAACCGTGTTGTGAAATGGGTACCAAGCCATAGTACTCTTAGCGCTGCTAGAACTGCATCAGAGAAACTGCTGAGGTATTTGATCACAAATTCTACAATTTTTCATTCATGCTTTGAGGTTTAACAATTTCCAAGCTACGGACCAATAATATTAATGGTTGATCAGAAGTTTGACATTTAAGAAGGTTGTGCCACTACTATGATGTAGCATATGGGTTAGAATCTCTGTTTAGGAATGAGAATTAAGAATAGGAATTAGATTCTCATTCATAATGTTTGGATTGAGACTTTCTGATCATGAGAATGACCATTCCCCCCAAAAAAAAAAAAAATCCAAACACTATTTTAATTCATATTTTCATGGAGACACATATTCTTAGCCCTCTAGATGATGACCTTGGATATGATGGGAGGTGAAGAGGAACTACCATCAATTAATAAATTAAAAGAGAAAAGCTTGTACATCTTTATGGAAACTAGTGAGAAATGTTGTGAATTTCTGGCTGGGACAGGACTTTACTGCCGAGCATCTTCTTGCTTGCTAAGTGATAACTAATGCCTAGCTAGTTGTATAGATTTTGCAAATTGAGGAGCAAATCCATAATTCTGAGCATACCTTGTTTCCGCTCCTATCCTTAATATTTGTAGGGTGCATCAGGTAAATGTTGGATAAGTCCTGAATTCTATTTCTTAATGGCTGTAGGAGGGTTGGAGCAGGATCTGTAGACCCAACGAGGGCATGTTCGATTATTAAGAAACAAGCTGAGGGAAAGCATAGAAAATTACCAATTTCAAGCCTAAGCAAAGCTGCAGCTGAACATCAAAAATTTGTGCAGGGCGTAACTATGTATCCTTTAGAGCACAGCCCTGGACACAGTATGGTTTGCACTGCGCCAACCAGCTGAACCTGTGACAATGTTACTCAGTAGCTAATCCATACACAAATTTAATTATAATCTCATTCCTTCAATTTTTTATAGGTAGGCTTGACTTTTGAAAATTGTTCTCATTTGTTTTCTTTTTTCTATGTAGTTTTGAGGCTTGGTTTGGTCTTAGGCTGAGAATTTCATTTGTCATTTTTCTGGCATATAACTTAATGTTTCTGTCATTGTTTAATGTTTATGTACCGTTGGATTTATCAAATGTTACCTCAAATGGTCTATGAACTTTCAAATATTGATTCAGAATGGTCATTAACTTTAGAGCTTATATCAAAAGTTCATGAATTAAGTTGTGTTGAAACACAAAAATTCAAGGATCAAAATGAGTCGAAACATGAAAGTTCGAGAACTATTTTGAATTTTAAAAGAGTTCGAATACTACGTTGGGTCGGAACATGAAAGTTCATAAACTTACTCGCCCGCCCTGAGTCTCGCGACCACATGTTTCTCAAGTGCTGCAGAGCCGTTTAAGTATGGCATCTGGTCCGCGCCTGGTGGAGGGTCTCCATGGCTCTACCACGCTACTACTCTCATCTCCTGCTCCAATGGCAGACCAGTCTGTCAGGGTCAAAGGAGGTCCCGAAAAATTTGGATGTCACTTTGCCCATCCACCTTTTGGTTCTTATGGATCGCCAGAAATAAACTCGTTTCACGACTCCATTGAGCCAACTATTGAAACTTTCCATCGATTAGAAGTTTCGTTCACTTTTCTCCATAGCACCCGAGGAGCCCTTCTGTCGGCTTTAGAGTGTTAGTTTCCCTCTTTCCATCTGTACTATTTTCTTCTTTTGTGCTCTTATTTTGTACTTTTTCTCAGCCTTCGGGTTTAATGAAAATAATACCGCTTGCTTATAAAAAAAAAACTCGAAAGAGGCGCATGAGAATCAGTCGATCAGCTATATGAACACGCGTCCACCATTAAGCAACACATGACGAACACTCTAGAATTCAATAACCAAATCCAAAACTTGTCCCTCCCAGTCATCTTCTTCTCCAACTCTCAACACTACACAGTCCACACATATGGTATATATAATAATACACAGAAAACAAAAACCCTAGAGCCTGAAAGTTGGGCGTTTGGGTCTCTCGCAATATATGGCGGAGCTACAGCCGCCGGAGGTTCAGATGAACGGCGGAGGAGCTCTGGTGGCTACCACTTCGGAGACTGTTGTAACGAAGCGCCAGCGCCGGCCCAGTGTCCGATTGGGCGACATCGGCGACCAGCCCTACGAGACCCTCGTCCGCAGGAGCAACAAGCAATGGAAGCACCACTCCTTCGATCACAAGAAAGAATCAAACGCCTCCGGTAAGGCCTCGAGGACTCGAACTCTGATGAATTTGAGCGGTGGCGGGGGTGGGGGTGATTTTGACGAAACCCTAGAGGGCGATGAGAAGATTGACAATTTGGATAGTGTGGCGATTGGTTCCTGGAAGGTCAAAGACACGAAGAGGCGTGGCTCCAATGCCACCAAGCGGGTTCGGTCCAATTGGGTGCCCAGGATTGATGAAGGTGGAGGGGAGGGTGATGAGAAGTACAGTGGTGGTGAGGATATTGATGATGGGTCTCGCGAGTTCGAGATTGAAAATTCGGAAAGTCCTTTGAAAGAGCAGAGTCCAATTCATTCTTTGGATAATTTGGGTGTGGATGGGCATGGGAATGAGAGGCAGATGCTTTATAGGACGCACATTCGGAGTAGGGGTCATCATGATGGAATTGATATGTCCGGCCCGTCCGATAATGATGTGTGGGATTGGAAGAGTGTGGAGAGGAATGGGAGTGGAGAAGATCGGGTTGGAATTTGGCTTAACAGTTTGGGGTTGGGAAGGTACGCCCCGGTTTTTGAGATACACGAAGTGGATGATGAGGTGCTGCCAATGTTGACATTGGACGATCTCAAGGATATGGGGATTAATGCTGTGGGGTCTAGGAGGAAAATCTATTCCGCAATTCAGAGGCTCGGGAAGGGGTTCTCATGAGCCGGTTCTCCTTTTGTTGCGATGGTAATGTAGTCAACCACAATATCCTCAGCCATAGCAATGTAAGATGCTTGTCTGAACTGGTTTGAGTTTTTTTTTTATATACTTCTTTAACCTAGAAGTAGCTTTGAAATGAAATGATGCTGATAATTTTGCTAAATTAGTTTGAAAGTATTTGATGAAAAGATCATTATGATGGAACATACTGCCTTTGGAATTAAGTAAGAACTAGGGATAGGAGGAAATTCGTTAATCTGCGCAGACAAGGCATTGCAACCAATTTTTCAGCAGTGTCTTTCCGGTTCCTTGTACATTTTTCAGTCTCAATGGAGTGTTGAGAGAAATATGCTGATATTATTTTTATACTTTTATTACATGATTCTCCTCATTTATGCATGAAGATGACTATTAATTGCTTCGTTTAAAAGCTTTGTTGTTAAGGATGCTATGTGAGAAGCAGCTTAATGTTTTATTGCTCTCTACGTGCTTTAGGATGCTATGTGTTCAATATTGTTCAACTACTCTCATATTCACATCCTTTTCCCACTCGAAATAGAAAAGATAGTAAATAGTTTTTCAATTTATTACAAACAATAATGAGTACATTGGATGCAAATTCTTATTTTGTTATTGTAGGTGTATATAGTTTTCAAAGCTTTACTGGTGAGCTTATTAGTTGTAACTAGTAAGATATATCTTGCTAACTTTGTTCTCTATAGAATGTCCTTTACAGGATAGTAGGATATTGATCTAACCCTCTTCTCTCAACCCCTCATGTTTTGTAGGAGTGTCAAACTTTGAGCCCAATAAAACATGATGCAAAAGTGGGAAAACATTCTTTAATCCTTTAAAAACATACCTGCATATTGTAGGTAATATACATTGTATGGTGAGATGACATATTTTTATAGGCAGAGGAGGAAGTAAAGCTTCCCCTACTCCACAACACCATTGATACCTTTCTGAGTTTGGACGGAAGGTAACTACTACTGTTACTCTCTTTTTTTCGAACTTTGACAACCTGAATAAATCTCAGGATTCAACTCGCGCTCACTTGAGATAGGATCTGGTTTCATTTGAAAAGATCAATCCTACCTGCAATAGAATCTTATCCCTCTGAACTCTTTCTAAGGAGTTGGTCAAAAACATTGTACATCACTCTCATGGAGTTGAAAAGATGACTATTATTGCATTTAGAGTCGTTACTCTAGTATGGAAGTGTACAACTAAGCTAAAAGGAATCACAAAAATGTTCACAGAGTTTATTTGTTGTCTGATGCTTGTATATCCAATCAGCTTAAAATGTCATATGATGGCATGTTATGAGTCTCTTCACTAGGTGGCAGTAATGAAACAGTTGATGAACTGTCATGTGCACTTTTAGTCTGGTAGCAATTTATTAGTTTATGGAGTTGTGCCATCTTATGATCCAATTGTTGCTTCTAGTCCATGAATAAGGTTTTTTATGTTCTGTTTGGATCTCTCCTGATCTCAAAGCCAGCGAGCCGGGCTAATATAATGAAAGAATCAGGATGAAGCAAACATTGTTCAATACTCCAGTTTTGAACTCTAGGTGTCAATGTGACCTATCTAGCTTGCATCATGTGGGATGCAAGAGAATGGTTGAGAAAACACTTTGAATATCCAGGCTTGTCATTAAAGAGCACAGGATCTAAACCTTGGAAAGAAGGTGAATGTTTCTTTCTAAACACGGGGAATGTTTCTTTTCTTGTAATTTTGCGCAAAACAATTAGATGAGTTGTCTTTTTATGCATATGGAAACCAAGCTTTTGGTAAGGAGCTTATTATTCCTCAAAAACATGTGTTTCGTTTTCTCTTTTAGAAGTATGTAAAGGTGATAGGTACCAAGAGAAAGGAGGTATCTAAAAAAGATGGGACAGCCTGCTTCCAACTTCGCTGTTTCATTACCATAACACATGCAGGAAGTTAATGCTAGTGTGACTATGAACTGGCATCAGGAAAAAAGCTCACAACATCAAAATATGTAAAGAGACTTCTCATTGGAAAATAGTGGAATTGCTCTTTACCATTCTTGCATCATTGATTTATCATGGTATCTACAACACAATGTCTTTGGAATATGGTGTATGTTTAGCCTCCTAACAATCTAGGGAATTTCACGAAAGGAGAAAAAGGAATGCCTAATTTGAATCAGTGGTGACAGAAATGATCATATAGAACAAATAAATAAGCATGGTGGGAGTTGATATTCACTTCACATATATGGTTGGAGAAGAGCACTCCCAACAGGATAAACCTGTCAACATTGATGAACTTACCTAATTCGATTCTCGGTCTTCTGAAGATTTAACATATTAAACTCAGCTCCGCTATAGGTTCCATTCCAAACATCTATTCCAGCTTCTCCTGCATGTGCAGCTGCTGCTTCTTTGGTTCGGCAGGGAAGTACTTGATGCCTACCATGTCACCAACTTCACTTATCACCTGTTCAAACACAAGTATTCATCACATCACTTGTTAAGATCCCACAGATGCAATATAACCTGAGATTAAAAGCATTACTTTGGGAAGTAAAACGGATGGGCTGCAAGTCATGCCCACATTAGGAGTAAAGATCTCATACTACATGAGATATTATTGTATGTAGAACAATGAATGTTAGGTTTAGCACCAAAAAGAACTTCCACATAAAACATGCTGTATATTCAAAAAGAAAATTTGCACACAAAAAATAGAAATAGTGCACCTCCAAGCCCTTGAGAAGGTCTTCCTTGGAGTGAGAAGCAGATATGCAAATTCTTGCCCTGGCCAACAATAGCGGAGTAGCTGGAAAAGCAACAGTGACTACAGCCACCTATATAGCATAAAAACAAAGTTCAATAATCAATTATAGAAGCAAGAACTGAAGTAAGCACATTAGATCACAAATACACTAGTAATTCATAAAATGAACATGAGAAAGCGACATGCATACTGCAAGTTACAGATTATATACGTTCTGTTTAAGACACTCCCTGGAAAAGGCCGGGATTTTGGCTGGATTGTAAAGCATTATAGGCATTACAGGAGAATCGTTATCTCCAAGAACCTCAAAGCCCATCTTCTGTAGCTCTGACCTGAAGAAGTTACTGTTTTCACGAATTCTTGCCAATTTCTGAGCCCCTGTGTTGCCATAAAGTAGCTCAAGTTTATAACTAAATGAATAGAGAAATTTATAGAAAATATTTTTATACCTCTACTAGAACCATCCTCTCCGAGAATAACCTTTATGGAAGATATAATTTGTTCTGCAGCTGGAGGTGATATTGATGTAGCATATAGATGAGCTGGACAAGTATACTTCAGATACTGAATCAGCTCCTGAAAAGAGCAATAAGGACGCAGTTACTGCACGAACAATTTATAGTATCACTCAATACACAAAGTTAGCTTATAAAAGTTATAAGGTGGAAGAACAGAAGAGTAAAGGAAAAGACGAGACCTTTGCAATGTGCACAATTTGTATATAGTATTACCCAGTGAATTTCCACTTTCATGTCAGGTACTGTTTAAGATACATAGCAGTATAAGATAACTTACACTCGACAAAACCTATAAACTCATCACCAATATACTAAAACTGTCTCAAATGAATGGTTCAAGCTCTTTCCTTGCAAGATATGTGTAGAATATAGGAAAAGTTCAACCTGAAATCTCCAATCACTATCTTGTGAAATGATCTTATGATCAAACTTACCTTGACTTTAATAAAAAGCTGATGATTAAAACTAAGATAACAGGCTCCATAAGATCCACAGGTAAAAAAATTCAAGGAGAGATGCATAGGTAACAAACCTTGGACCCCGCAATATAACCACCACATGAACCAAATGATTTTGTAAAGGTTCCCATCATGACTTCTACATCAGCAGTGTCCACTCCTAAGAGTTCACAGACACCACGACCTGTCTTCCCAACTGCTCCAATACTATGAGCCTCATCCAAGTAAACATAGGCCTATAAAATATGAAAAGAAGGTTGAATTTGTCAGAATAGTCAAAAACTTCAATTAATGTCCACTAAAAGATTGTTTGCAACCACCAAGGCAATGCAAAATTAAAGAAAATATCATAATAACGTATACATTTCTAGCCATCCTACAATTCCAAAAAAATTCAAAATAAAAAAGCACAGAACTTATATAATTTGTGCATGATATATCAATAGTTATGATGGACGGAGTGAAGGAGGAGAATACAATCAGAGGATCCCAAGGAGTTTTGCTAGAAGATTCATGTAGTCAATCCCAACATTGTTTAGTAAATGTCTTGTGATTCAGCAAACAATAAGTTTAATTCCATAATCAGTCAAGTTGACTAGCATAGTTCAAATTAACAAACATAAATATATGATAATTAGTCTGGAAATAAATGCAAACTTTTGAATAAATTATTACTATGTGACCGATAAACCATGTATAATAAAAAATTGTCATCTAATAATTGCCTGACCTTATATTTCTTGCATATTGTAACAATCTCAGGAAGTTTGCAGAGTTCCCCTTCCATACTGTATATTCCTTCTACAACAACAATAATTTTTTTCCAAGGTCTATGTGTCCTGGGCTGTCCCTCAGCAATGTGCTCTCTTAGAACTTTCTCCAAGTGACATGGTGCTAATAGAATGACGAGAAGCACCAAAGGCATTATATTATAACACCTAATATAAATTTAAAGATGACGTTGTGCTCGGGAATTTACAACTTACTATTATGTTGGAAAACTCGAATTGTAGCTCCTGATCCTCGAGCACCATTGACAATTGAGTTGTGGTTCAATGAGTCACTAATTATCAACCCTCCCTGTAGATTAGTGCAATGAATAAAATAAGCCTTGCATGTTAAGATTATTCTTAGAGAAGTAAATAGCGTACCTTCCCTATCAGAACTGGGAGGATGGCAGAGTTTGTCACATAGCCCATGCCAGTGACCATAGCAGCTGGCTTTCCAACAAAATTCGCAACACACTCCTCCAATTCATTATGCAGCGTTGTTGTTCCTGAAGGGAATACGGCATTATTGAATACTCAGGTACAAAACAAAAACAAAAACAAAAACAAATTAGATAAACAGAATGAATACCTCCATCAACACGAGCGCTACAAGTACTTGGAGACCACTTCTTCAATGACTCAATCGCACGAGGAGTGCAATATTCATCTTTAGCAGCAAACCCAAGATAATTATATGACCCCAAGTTAAGGCACCTAGTTACCTTATCAGTTCGCCTACATAGACAGCACACCCATCGACATATATTCAAATTGCAAAGGTACTTTCAGACTGTATTTTACATAGAACTTGTTGACTGATAAACGCCGTATGAAGATGGAGAAATAAAGGAATAAAAAAAATCATATATTTATGAATATAAATAATTCATAAGAATAAAACAATTAAACGATGACGTTTAAATAACAAAACAAAAGGAAAGAAAATGACTTGAGCAGAGAAGGAGAAAGAGGAGCAGAGGTCTGTGCTCCAGCGACTCCGGCGAAAGAAAGGAGGAGGAAGGAGAGTGGAGTTGGAATTGGACCAAATCAATTAAAATTGAACCAATTTGACAAAATGTAAATTCACACAAGAACACAACACGAAAATGTACAAAAAAAAAAAAACGACGAACAAAATATAACAAGAAATAAATAAAATAAACAAAAAACGATCTTGTTTTGATTTCGATTTTTTTAATCCGCAGTTTCACTTAGGACACTGGAGACATACGTAAGGATCAACATCGAAATGACGAAATCAAGCTCCAATCAGTTCATTAGTAAACGGGGTCCTTTATGAAAACATCATGTCCAAGGAAATTGTTGAAGGCATTTGTACATATGAAATTGGTTGTATCGTCTTGCTTTGATATCATGTTAAAGTTTAATATTTGTTTAAATTTCTCCGTTATTAGTAATACTAGTATTCATCCCGTGCGTTGCTCGTGCATTGCACGTGTGTTGCACGGGAAAGTAGTAAATAATACCAAAATAACTATTATTAGTTCATGTTTTGAGTTACTAACTTGATATTTGTCTTGATTCGTAGTATAATGCTTTATTGAAAGTCCTTCACATAATCATTTGTACAACTTCTTGCAATGAAAACACAAACAAATTAGTCAAAATTTCTAAACTTCAATAATTGAGTAAGAACAAATTTACAAAACCTTATAATCATTTGTATAATTTAGTTATAAGTTTTTTAATTGCATGAAACGCTAAAGAGTTGCTACAAGACATTGATTCTAATCTCAATCTATATATGTTTCTTAATAATCAAAAACCATAAAAATGATTTCATTTCTACCATTATTATGCTATTCAATATCCAATCCCATTGGATACCAGAAAAATAATAAATGAATTCGCGATTGAATCTGTTCGGGGCGATAATAAAAATCCATAACTTGTCATAAAGACTTTCACCGAGTTCAGGATACCTTATTAATTAAAGTTTTGTAAATTCATGAGCATTGTTCTTACTTTATTTAATTTTTATTTTATCTTATACGTACTGTGAATTTGTCCGATCCAACTAAAAAAATAAAGTATTTTGCAACTCAAAAATCAAGAATTTTTTTTTTTTTGAACTCTCTCTTTTTATAACTATTCTACTAATCTCAACTCAAGAATCACATCTAGCTCTAAACTAGAGTCAATCTTAAGCTTTGTCAGACAAAAAACAATGCAACAAGTTTACAATCCTATATGCAAAAAAAGTCCAAAATAAGGTTTCACAAGCTCTCACTTCTCATAGCAATGCCAAGACCAATCCAATCCAGTACTCCATTTTTTTTTGGAAAAATTACACATACCTACCCTAAACTTTACACCTTTTGCACATATCTACCATAAAGTTTAGTTTGTAACTATTGGCTACCCTAAAGTATGTTACAAAACTTTCCGTCCATTTTTTCCGTCAAAGTTAACGGAATATTCCAAAAAATCAATCATGTGCACAACACATGACCAATATTTTTTTGAAATACCAAAATTGC
>JAYMTH010001761.1:0-13992 GCA_036897465.1 Pelargonium australe | reverse complement strand
TATATATATATGTATATATTGCAGTTTAGTTGTTTATTTTGGACCGGAGTTTTGCTTGGCTCAAGACACTTCGTTTTGTTTAACATATGTCATTGTTCTGAATTGGAAATCAGAAAATGGTGACTCAAGCATTGAGCAACAGCGAAGGGAGGACGAAGATGAAGAACAGCTTGCAGATTCTAATGATATCCTTAAAGAGAAGAATGTAAGTTTATCTGAAAGCTTTAACCAATCCCATATCTCTTTTCTTGATAGAATTCAACTTGAATACCTGGTACGAAGTACAAACTCAAAATATTGGATAAATAAATTTTATGTATTTGAGTTGAAAAAATCAAATGAAGAGAACATCAAATCATCTATCAGACATCTTTATTTGATGTTCTAATTCAAATACATAAAACTTGTCTATCCAATATTTTGAGCTCATACCAATTTTCTTTTCTTTCTTATTCTATCTTTGTCTACTGGGACTAATAGCGTGTTCACTATATTACAGGAGGAGAAAGAAGAAGAGAAAGAAGAGGAGGAAGAAGAGGTTAAACTGATTAGCAGCATATACAACTCGGTTCAGACCAATCCAACAATTGATGATGAGGAGTTGTTTCCTGAATTCGAGGAACTTCTATCCGGTGAGATTGACTTCCCATTGCCAATTGACACATTTGAAAAGGCAGAGCAAGACAGAATTTATGAAACTGAGATGGCAAACAATGCAAATGAACTGGAAAGATTGCGCAATTTAGTGAAGGAATTGGAGGATAGGGAAGTGAAGCTAGAGGGTGAATTGCTCGAGTATTATGGACTGAAGGAACAAGAATCAGACGTTGTGGAGTTACAGAAACAGCTAAAGATCAAGACAGTAGAGATTGACATGCTTAATATTACCATTAATTCCTTGCAGACTGAGAGGAAGAAGCTTCAAGAAGAGGTTGAGCTGGGAGTTTCAACAAGAAAGGAACTAGAGGCGGCTAGGAATAAAATCAAGGAACTGCAGAGGCAAATACAGCTTGAGGCTAATCAGACAAAAGGCCAGCTCCTGTTACTCAAACAACAAGTTTTTGGTCTACAAGCAAAAGAGGAAGAGGCTGTTAAGACTGATGCTGATATTGAGAAGAAGCTGAAAGCTGTCAAGGAACTAGAGGTGGAAGTTGTGGAGCTTAAAAGGAAGAACCGAGAGCTTCAACATGAAAAGAGAGAATTGAGTATTAAACTTGATACTGCTGAAACTAGAGTAGCTGCCCTCTCGAATATGACTGAGGTAAGAATTTGGAAGAAGAAAAAAAACACGTAAAAAAATGCATTTTACTAGTTATTGTTCTTCACATGGATCACATCATATTTTCTTTGCTTGTTGCCTGTTCTACTGATATATCTAGGAAAAGGTTAATGATTTAGGATGGTGGACATATTAGTCTTTCACATTCAATGAATCATTTTGACTATGATGTGTATTGCGATTGCAGAATGAAATGGTTGCAAATGCAAGAGAGGAAATCAATAAGCTAAGGCACACAAATGAAGATTTGTCAAAGCAAGTGGAAGGGCTTCAGATGAACAGATTTAGTGAAGTGGAAGAGCTAGTGTACCTTCGCTGGGTCAATGCGTGCTTGAGATTTGAGCTTAGGAACTACCAGACACCTGCAGGAAAAGTATCAGCTCGCGATCTCAGCAAGAATCTAAGCCCCAGATCGCAAGAGAAGGCTAAACAGCTGATGTTAGAGTATGCAGGATCAGAACGCGGGCAAGGGGACACAGACCTAGAAAGCAACTATTCTCACCCGTCCTCTCCTGGAAGTGATGACTTTGATAATGCTTCTATGGATAGTTCATTTAGTAGGTATAGCAGTGTCAGCAAGAAACCAAGTATAATCCAAAAGCTGAAGAGATGGGGGGGAAGAAGCAAAGATGACTCAAGTGCTCTTTCATCACCTGCGAGATCCTTCTCCGGAGGCTCTCCTGGCAGGACAAGTATGAGCCATCGTCCAAGGGGTCCACTGGAATCATTGATGTTAAGGAACGCGAGTGACACAATGGCTATCACCACATTCGGGAAGGTGGACCATGATCAGCTAGACTCTCCTGAAACTCCAAATCTCCCTCGCATTAGAACGCAAGCTTCTCCTGGTGACGCCCTAAATTCTGTTGCATCATCATTTCAAGTGATGTCTAAATCGGTTGAAGGAGTTCTAGACGAGAAATACCCTGCATATAAAGACCGGCATAAGTTAGCCTTAGAGAGGGAAAAGCAGATTAAGGAGAGAGCTGAGCAAGCAAGAGCAGAAAAGTTTGGTGACAGTCCTAGTTTAGGTCCCAACTATGAGCCTAGGGTCAAGGTTGAAAGAGAAAGATCTGTGAATTTACCACCAAAACTTACTAAAATTAAGGAAAAGCCAGTTGTTTCTGGCGATCCAAGTGACCAATCTAGTGAAGGCAAGAATGTTGATGCACAAAGCATAAGCAAGATGAAGCTGGCTCAGATAGAGAAAAGGCCTCCTAGGGTTCCTAAGCCACCTCCTAGAGGATCAGGAGGTGCTACAAATGGTACAAACACAACTCCTTCAAATGGTGTTCCAGGTGCACCACCCCCACCGCCTCCTCCACCAGGTGCACCACTCCCACCACCACCACCTGGTGGACCTCCTCGCCCACCCCCTCCTCCAGGAAGCCTGTCAAAAGCAGGTGGTGGTGACAAAGTTCATAGAGCTCCTGAATTAGTGGAGTTCTATCAATCATTGATGAAACGTGAATCAAAGAAGGATACATCAGCTTTGGCATCATCCACTTCTAATGTATCAAGTGCTCGGAGCAATATGATTGGTGAAATTGAGAACAGATCAACATTCCTCTTAGCAGTGCGTTAAACACTTAAAACTCTTTCCTTCTATTTTTTCCATTCACTTCTTCTATTGGCGATGCACATAGATTTAAAGTATCAAGCTTAACAAAGAGTGTAATTTACTGACTGGATTTAGGTGAAAGCTGATGTGGAGACGCAAGGCGATTTTGTCCAGTCACTGGCAACTGAAGTTCGAGCAGCTTCATTCACCAATATTGAGGATTTGGTGACATTTGTGAATTGGCTTGACGAGGAACTCTCCTTCTTGGTATGCTATTTATATTCATTGCTGATATTTGCTACTATCTTTTAGAGAATCTTCATTCCCATTCCAAATCCAAAAATTTCAATCCAACCAATACCTAAATGTTCAGTAATTCGTGACGTTTCTTTGCCAACATAGTTTTGTCCATGTGGAATCATACGCACACTTTCAGCTAGATAATCATCAGCATTTTCCTCGTTTCACATGTTTTTACGTGAACTGTCATTTTAATCAACAATCCCATTTTCTGTCTTTGCTTAGGTTGATGAACGAGCAGTTCTGAAGCACTTCGATTGGCCTGAAGGGAAAGCAGATGCGTTAAGAGAGGCAGCTTTTGAATACCAGGATTTGAAGAAATTGGAGAATCAAATTTCCTCTTTTGTTGATGATCCCAAGCTCTCATGCGATGCTGCTCTTAAGAAGATGTACAAGTTGCTTGAGAAGTATGTATAGTAATCTCTATCCAATTTCATCCATTTCCTTATAATCATTTCTTGGATTAGACAGTTGCAGGGGAAAACTTGACTTGCTTCTATACATGAATACCTTTAAATTAGCGTTTGAATTACAGATTTTGTCGAAGAATGAGAATCATTGAATCGATAATAGGAATAGAAATGGAAATGAGATTTTCATTCATCATGTTTAAATTAGAACTTTTTTATTATGAATAAAGCTTACACGTTGGGTTTCAAATCGGGTTTTTAAGATTCAGGTTGAAAGAACAAAACCATATCCAAACCAGATCTGCAATAGGAGGGGTTTTTGGGTTTGTAACGGAAAATGTGCCGGTTGCCCTACCTGATCCCATATCAAACCTGACCCGAATATTAATTTGGTGTATTGGGTTTCCGGTGCCCATGGCTCTTTGGAATGGGAATTTTATTCTCGATTTTGATTTCTATTTCAAAATGTATAATCCAAACGCCGAGTTTCATTGCTTTTCTTACTATTGTTCTACTGTTTTTGCAGAGTGGAACAAAGTGTGTATGCACTATTGCGTACAAGGGACATGGCTAGTTCACGATACAGGGAGTTTGGAATTCCAGTTGATTGGCTATCTGATTCAGGAGTAGTTGGCAAGGTACGCTTCAAACCATTAATGATTAAAAAACCAAACAAACTCACTCTGAGAACTGATGTGGGACTTGATCAAACTTGGCAAAACCGGGTTTGACCCAATCAAAAACTTCTAAGACAAACTGAATTGGTTGAATCGATATGTCAGTCAACAAATTGATTCAGTATGATTTTTAAAACGTTACAAAACGTAAAAAAATCGTGTTGGGATCATGAAACTTGCAACTTCTCCATGTGAGTATGTATTAGCGGATTATCCTACAAAATGATTAATACTTGCCCTATTACAGATCAAGCTCTCCTCGGTGCAATTGGCAAGAAAGTACATGAAACGTGTAGCAACTGAACTTGATGAAATGAGTGGTCCGGAGAAAGAACCAAACAGAGAGTTCTTGCTACTCCAAGGTGTCCGATTTGCTTTCCGGGTTCACCAGGTATATATTTTTCAATCTTAGCTACTTGTAATTTTGTGACCAATTTGGTCAGGTCTCTGATGGTTTAGAGACCATTTTTGGTAATTTCACGTATACATACGAGACTCTTGTCATTGAGATAGAAGTGCGTGACGTTAACATTGTCTATTTCCAGTTTGCTGGAGGATTTGATGCAGAGAGCATGAAGGCTTTTGAAGACCTTAGAAACCGAATTGCAAAATCTGAGGACAACAAGATGGAAATGTGAGGATCTTTGTTCATTTCTTATACTTTCTCCTATTTATCTCCAACTTTCTGTTGTATATTTCATCTTCTCATTAGTTATTTGATATTGTACAATCACTTGTCAAATTCAAGCAATAAAAAGGTTGCTTTTGTAGTTTAAAATTCAAAGTTCTGTGCACGAAACTCGTACCATTATACAGTGACACGCTTTTGCATGGAAGTTGTAACCCTTACTCAACCCATGACCAAAAAGATCACGGGGTAACTTCACATTGACATCTAATTTAGTGTGTGAACTTGTAACTTACATTTCATAAATATTTATTTGGTGTAGTCAAATTTGGTTGATAGGACAATTTTTGCTGAAATATTTTGTTAACGTGGGGAACAAAGTAGTTATATTTATTAATGGAACCAAATTGAAACAAAATTGTATACATGAGTGACGACGTGGTCTCTACGCCAATTTTGTCAGTCTCTTAATTGTACATTTTTGTTCCAAAATGAATTTGACTAATTCAAATAAAAATTAATACCAATTTAGCACGAAATGAATAGTTGAAGTATTGATATGTAACATTTTCTCGCACTTTGAATTTCCTCTGGGTTCTCTAGTTCAAATCTCTTTGTTGACGGTATGGGGAGGTGGATTTGTGGGGTGAAGTTTATGGTAAAACTCTCTTTGGAGAGTGAGAAACATTGTTACTTCGAGTATGATGTTTTGTTGATGATAAAAAAAAAATCTTGTTATTTATCATTAAGAGCATCAACAATGCTTGACAACTATATTAGATGCTAAAGAGGAAAGAGAGTGTGCCACATTAGCATATAAATATTTTGCACCACTACGTTAAATGCCAAGAGGAAAAAAAAAAAAACATTGATCAATATCTAACATTGTGGTCTCAACCTTCATTTTTGACATAAAATTAGTTTAGATCCTGAAAAGGGTTCCAAATTGAGGAGACAAAAGGATTGATTGAGAGAATGAGCAAAGCCTTTCCTCACGCAGAGAGCCAGAATGTTATACATAAAACCTTAAAAAGAAAGTGCACAATAACACCACCAATCATATGGCTAATGAACTATCAATGCTAAAATTGTAATGGGACTAAAACAAAAAGAATCGCACTGTGTCGAAGCTATCGCATTGTGATCACAAGGCTTCGGTTTATAAATTTGGCGCCTCCTACTTTTCCTTGGATTCCTGGAGGCAGGAAAATCGCCCGCCTTTGGTCGCCCGCCTCCACCAACAACTCAAAACCACCCCGATACTGCATTTATCAGATGATTAGAGAATCGTTATCATGTTAATTTGGTAGAAAGAAGAAAAGAACTAACAAATCTATCAGCATGTTCTATCAATGGTTAATGCAACACTTCCTCTTGATTCTATGTAAAGAAACATCTCTTTCTCTACTTCTGAGATGGTGCATATCCAATCTCATGAGCATTTTCAGTCGTTCCACATATAAGATTTCAGATAAATGCCTTATATTTAAGTCAAAATCACGTAACTGGCCTATTTTTTACTCTTGAATCACATAGGGGAAAAATAGTAGTTTCATAATGAAACCAACCGGCGTCATAAACAACGTAGTTGTATGAAAGTACGGAATGAAAATGTGATGGAAAACAAAGTTCAGAGTAGTAATGCCCACTACCTTACCTCAAAATCATTAGTTTTAGAGTTGGCAATTCGTGTCGGAATACGACACAACACGAACACGACACGAAATTAGCGTGTTTGGGCTCACACATTTTGTAATCGTGTCGTGTTCATGTTTTGTTTTCGTAAATGTGTCGTGGTCATGCATGATGCAACACACAATCAAGTTTCAACACAACACAAACACGAAACACAAGACATCTATCTAAAATTTCCCTTCTAATAAATGATTAATAAAGTCAACAAATAGGCATGAATAGAGAGTTCATATTCACTTTCTCGTCCAAATTTCTCATGCCCATAAGCACACTTATGCTCTGAGGGAAAACCAATGACATATAATTTCATAGACATTAAAGAA
This sequence comes from Pelargonium australe, assembly GCA_036897465.1. Taxonomy (NCBI): domain Eukaryota; kingdom Viridiplantae; phylum Streptophyta; class Magnoliopsida; order Geraniales; family Geraniaceae; genus Pelargonium; species Pelargonium australe. Next base: position 7,119 of record JAYMTH010001761.1, on the reverse strand, counting down.
CACACATCAATTGCAGGGTTCAGAAACTATGATGAAAAGAAATGGACGTCATCGTACCTGGTATAGCTTGATCTCTGACTTGTCAAAACCTGGCATGAGCAAAGTTACAGACTTTTTAGCCGTATCAAACTTCACCGATGATAGCATACTGGCATTGTGGCCTGCTGGTGAAGAAAGGATACTCCGTGCAGCTTTGCCATCGGTATTGAGCATTATTGCGTTCCAATCCAGAGTCGAGCCCATTGAGAGACGAGGAGAGACAGCAAAGGGCAAAGGTGAAAAGTTATTCTTCACCATTTCAACTGATTCGGCATCCAAATGTGGAGAAGCAATAGCGAAAGCACCAGAAACTTGGGCGCCGGCTTGGACTGTACAGCCCCAATAACGTAGCGCAGACTTCAGAGAAATAGGATTGCTTGGGTCCATCACAAGGAAGCAGCCAAATTTGGATGGATCTTGAAAAACAGAAGCTCCTCTCTATGCATAGAAGGCGGGGTTAAATTTTATGCGCAAGTAAATGATAGAAGAGATGGCAAAGCGCTTAGCTTACCTCTAGCATTTTTTCTATTTTGTCCCAAATTTCTGCGGACATTGTTCCGTTGAGAATAGAGCTACTGCCACTGATATTCACGGCTTCATCTGCAAGTCTTAGGAGTGAAGGACCAGCCAATCTCCCAAAATCGGTCTTCTCAGCCAAGTTCCGAAGGTATCTTAAGTACAATCTACAGGTTCATGATATCAGATGCACACAAGTCACAACCATGGAACTGTGTGTGTGTCTGTATGTTGAGCTGACAATTGAGGAGTTGGGTTGAAAACACCTAACCCGACCCTAACCTGCAAGGGGTACGGGTTTTGCACTAGAAAATTTGCGAGTAAATGTGGTTTGCCCAACCTGTCACGTACTTTTACCAAGGAAAATCCGACCCGTAAATAATAAGGTTTATTTTACACGACCCAAATATGCAATAATGTAGGTCAGACTTTGGGTGCCCTCCTGATCGGATCCAAATTGCCAGCTCTAGGGATGCCTGCGCCCGCGCACGTGTGTGTGTGTGAGAGAGAGAGAGAGTATTCCAAACCTTGATTTACTCGCAGCACCAAACATCCGAAGAGTTTCTTCGGTGCTGATCCCATCATATACTATTACGTCATATTTCTCCTTTTGCACGTTTCTTTGGGACACATTCCCAAAGAATCCTACAAGCCTCTCAAGTGCTAACGCTGAAAATATTGAGTCCATCCCAGGAAGCACCCCAAGTTCTTCTCCAACAACCTGCCACGTCACAGAGATTGGCACATAACATACTCACCGAAAAATAATTATTTATAACCAAAATAATGCTTTTCTTTTACTGATATAGCCATGCAGCACCAAATAGTAAGTAAAGACTACGTACCCACCCCTTCAAGTACTCCTTGGGTTACATTAAGACGAGCATCTGCTTGCTTGAGCTGAGTGAGGGGTTCAAGAATCATCTAGAATTGTGAACGACAAATAGTGTTGAGTATAAACCCCCGAACCAAAAACTTGTGGCAAAGACATATTAAGAACAAGAGGGGATAAAAATGAAAAACACACTTTAGTGGTTTCCAACCTAACAGCCGAAAGGTTGCTATTGCAGATGATAGGCGAAGTTCCAATCTTGCAGTTTAGAAGATATTCGGCAGTCGGGTCTTGAGTATGTATCACCAAGCATGTATTAAGGCCGGCCAGCGCGTAATGCTGAGCGTAAGCGGTAACCACAAGTGAAAGAAACGATATAAGAGAAGTAAATAAAACCAATTAAGATCTCAACTCAAACTTAATTGAATAGCGGCAATAAAATGTTGCAGCGAACAAATGCATCGCTGAATCCATTTGGTGGGCTGATAGAACCCTACTATAATAGTAAATTTGAATATAATGATACAAATTTGAACGAGAAGAAACCATTTCAAATCTGATGTTTTCAAATTTGGCGGAAAAACTTTTATCAGTCATGAATTAGATGTGCTTCTATACTAATTTTCATCGCTACGTAAACTGAACCACTATGTTATCGCCTTCTGAAGAGTGAAGACTACGAATCCATTGAAAACAGACTTAAACTAACACGAGCTTATACAAACATTTGGTAGCAATTCAAAAAACTGATATTCCAATGCAGAAAACAAACAGAAACCCATCATTCACATTAACACACAAATTGAACCATACACAGCCATGAGCAATGAAATGATTCTATGCTAATTTTCATTACCACACGATAATAAAACAACTACTTCGTGTTGTCATCGCGTTCTGCAGACTGAAAATTCATCGGAGAAACAGATGTAACTAACATGAACTTATCGAAAGCATTTGGTAGCAATTCAAAAACTGAAATTCCAATGCAGAAAACAATCAAACACAAATTCATTATTCACATCAACAAAAAGCAAATTGACCAAAATGAAACAACTACGCCATCGCCTTCTGCAGACTAAAATCAATTGGAAAACAGAAGTAGTTAACACGAAATTATCGAAAGCATTTGGCAGCAATTCAAAAACTGATATTCCGATGCAGAAAACAATCAAACACAAACTCATTATTCACATAAACAAAAAGCAAATTAACCAAAATGGAACGACTAGGCCATCGCCTTCTGCAGACTAAGAATCCATTGAAAAACAGAAGTAATTAACACGAACTTATCGAAAGCATTTGGTAGCGATTCACAAACTGAAATTCCAATGCAGAAAACAAACACAGACTCATTATTCACATCAACAAACAAATTAACCAAAACACAGCCATTCATTTCCCAATTACACAAAAACCCAATAAACAGAAGCTATCCACAATTCAAGCTCACAATAAATTCTGTTAGACTTTGGGTCAATTCTGTTTAGATAATCTCTAGTAAATAAATCCCTATCTTAATGGGATTGTTAGTGGTGGATTAGTTGCCTTTTCCTTAGAGGTTTGCTAGCCATAGTTGCTGATATTTTGGTTTTCTGTTGCTGTGTAAGGCTATATATAGCCAGTCTCTTTCAATTCAATAACAAACTGATTCCTCCATATTTACTCATCTAATATCTCAGTTCTTTTTTAACATTTGGTATCAGAGCCTCTTCGTGGGGCTTAATAGAAGCAGCAATCTTCTAAGTGAAAAGTCATGGCAGCAGAGAGCAATTTTGTACAGCCATCAATTCCAAAGTTTGATGGTCACTATGATCATTGGGCGATGCTCATGGAGAACTTTCTTCGGTCGAAGGAGTATTGGAGCGTGGTAGAAAATGGAATTTCTGCAGCAGCAGAAAGCGCAACTGATGCGCAGAGGAAAAATTATGAAGAGCAGAAGCTGAAGGACCTGAAAGCCAAGAACTATCTATTCCAAGCATTAGATCGTTCTATCTTGGAGACCATCATCAACAAAGAGACGTCGAAGGACATTTGGAGTTCCATGAAGCAAAAATATCAAGGCACAACACGAGTCAAGCGTGCCCATTTGCAAGCTTTGCGAAGGGAGTTTGAAGTTCTCCACATGAGAGAAGGAGAATCTGTGAATGAGTACATTGCCCGGACTCTTGTGGTTGCCAATAAGATGAAAGCCAATGGTGAAGATAAGGGAGATGCCATTGTCGTAGAAAAGATTTTGAGGTCGATGACTCCAAAGTTCGCTTATGTTGTGTGCGCCATTGAAGAATCCAAAGACACAAGCTCTTTGACAATTGATGAGCTGCAGAGCAGTTTACTTGTGCACGAGCAACGCATAAGTTACAATGGTGGTGAAGAAGAACATGCTTTGAAGGTGACTCATGGAGATCAATTTGCAGGACGAGGGCGAGGACGCTGGAGTTATGGTGGCAGAGGCAGAGGAAGAGGAAGACAACATTTCGACAAAGCTATGGTCGAATGTTATTCATGTCACAAGAATGGGCATTTTCAGTGGGAATGTCCAACTAAGCAGCAAGTTGAAGCAAATTATGCAGAAAGTCAAGAACAAATGTTGTTGATGGCATATGTTGAAGAAATGGAAGCTCAAAACACAGATATGTGGTTTCTTGATTCTGGGTGCAACAATCACATGTGCGGGAAGAGGGAATATTTCTCCGATTTTGACAGTCAGTACGCTTGTGATAAATGGAGTTATCAGCATCATCACAGGAGTTTTTTATGTGCCAGAATTGAAGAATAATCTGCTGAGCATTGGACAAATGCAAGAGAAGGGGCTGACCATTTTGTTTCAGCACAGGCAATGCAGAATATATCATCCTGAAAAAGGTTTGATTATGAAAGCAACCAGGTTTGCAAATAGGATGTTTATTATTCATGCTACATCTATGCCTCTATCACCTACTTGCTTTAACACAATTACAGAAGATGTAGTGCAGCTATGGCACTGCAGATTTGGGCATTTAAGCTTTAAAGGCTTGCAAACTTTGCAGCAGAAACAGATGGTGGATGGGTTGCCATGGCTGAAGTCTCCCTCAAAGCTTTGCAAAGATTGTCTTGTGGGGAAACAACACAGAAATCCCTTTCCCATTAAAAGTACTTGGAGAGCCTCACAAATCCTGCAACTTGTTCATGCTGACATTTGTGGGCCAATTAAGCCAGCCTCCAACAGTAAAAAAAGGTATCTGATTACTTTCATAGATGATTACAGCAGGAAAATATGGGTTAATTTTTTGATAGAAAAATCAGAAGCCTTTACTGCTTTCAAAAATTTCAAGATACTTGTTGAGAAATCAACAGGCTTGTCTCTTAAATGCTTACGTACCGATCGTGGGGGAGAATTTACCTCCCAAGAATTTAACAGTTTTTGTGATGAGCATGGAATACAGAGACAATTGACAGCTGCATATTCGCCCCAACAAAACGGAGTCGCTGAACGGAAGAATCGAACCATTATGAATTTGGTTCGCAGCATGTTGTCTCAAAAAGATGTTCCCAAAACTTTTTGGCCGGAAGCTGTCAACTGGGCAGTCCATGTCTTGAATCGCAGCCCAACATTAGCTGTGAAAAACAAGACACCTGAAGAAGCATGGAGTGGAATCAAGCCTTCGGTTCATTACTTCAGAGTTTTCGGATGCGTATCTCATGTTCATGTGCCTGACAGTACGAGAACAAAATTAGATAGGAAGAGCTTAAAGTGTGTCTTGCTTGGAGTCAGCGAGGAGTCAAAGGCTTATAGACTTTATGATCCAATCTCACAAAGGATCAAAATCAGCAGGGACGTGGTGTTTGAAGAAAATGAAAAATGGGAGTGGGATCAGCAACACGAAGCCGACATCGCATGCGACTTGGAATGGGAAGACAATGAACAAGAAAATTTTGAAGGGCCATTAGAAGAAGAGAATATTGTTGCTGATTTGGAGGATATTTCTGCTGTCATTGACGAAACTCCGCATGAAGGGAGGAATAGACGGCCACCGGCATGGATGAAAGATTATGAAACTGGAGCAGAACTCTCTGATGAAGATGAAGATGCAGCTCATCTTGCTATGTATGCAGCTGATTCTGACCCTTCTCATTTTCACGAAGCAGTAAAGAGTGAAAAATGGAGGAAAGCTATGGATGCCGAAATGGAAGCGATTGAAAAGAATGGTACGTGGGAGCTGATCGATTTACCTGACGGTGCTAAAACAGTAGGAGTGAAGTGGATCTACAAGACCAAGCTTAATGAAAAGGGTGAGGTTGACAAGTTCAAGGCGAGGCTAGTAGTAAAAGGGTATGCTCAACAATATGGGATAGACTATACAGAAGTATTTGCTCCGGTGGCTCGCATGGAAACTGTTCGTTTGATAATTGTTGTTGCAGCTCAAAGAGGATGGCCTATCCATCAATTGGATGTGAAGTCTGCATTCTTACATGGAGAATTAATTGAAGATGTCTTTGTGGAGCAACCCTGTGGCTATGTTCAAAATGGAAAGGAGCACAAAGTTTACAAGTTAAAGAAAGCGCTTTACGGGTTAAAACAAGCACCTCGTGCTTGGTACAGCCGTATAGAAGCTTATTTCATGAAGGAAGGGTTTCAGAAATGTGAGCATGAACATACTCTTTTCGTCAAAACAAACAAGCAAGGTAACATGCTAATTGTCAGTTTGTATGTTGATGATCTTCTTTATACCGGAAATGATGAATTAATGTTCAGACTTTAAAAACTCTATGAAACAAGAGTTTGATATGACTGATCTTGGCAAGATGAAATATTTCCTTGGTCTTGAAGTCATACAAAGATCAAGTGGAATTTTCATTGGTCAAAAGAAATATGCCCAGGAAGTATTACGGCGATTCGAAATGGATCAAAGTAATTCTGTTCAGACTCCAATTGTTCCCGGATTCAAGCTCTCAAAGGATGAAAGCGGGGCTAAGGTCGAAAGCACTTATTTCAAACAAATTGTGGGCTGTCTCATGTACCTCACAGCAACTCGCCCGGATATGGTGTTTGTAGTCAGCCTTTTAAGCAGGTATATGGAAAATCCCACAGAGCTTCATTTACAACTTGCAAAAAGGATATTGAGGTATGTGAAGGGAACATCCGAATATGGAATCTACTATATGAAGGGAGGAAGTGATGAGCTTATTGCTTACACAGATAGTGATTATGCTGGAGATTTGGATGATAGAAAAAGCACGTCAGGGTATGTTTTTTTACTGAGTTCAGGGGCTGTATCTTGGTCCTCAAAGAAACAGCCCATCGTCAGTTTGTCCACCACCGAGGCGGAATTTATAGCTGCAGCTTCATGTGCTTGCCAGGCCATTTGGTTGAGGAGGGTGTTAAATGCATTGGATCATGCTCAAGAAGAAACAATTACTATTCGTTGTGATAGTAGTTCTGCAATTAAGCTCTCAAAGAATCCAGTCATGCATGGACGCAGCAAGCATATAGATGTTCGGTTTCACTTTCTTCGGGAACTTACTCAAGCTGGTACAATAGAGTTGATTCATTGTAACACCTTGGAGCAATTAGCTGATGTGATGACAAAGCCACTCAAGCTGGATGCTTTCTTGAAGCTGCGAAGTTTATTGGGAGTTGTGTGCTGATATAAACTAAATGCTTTTAGTATTCAGTTTAAGGGAGGAATTGTTAGACTTTGGGTCAATTCTGTTTAGATATTCTCTAGTAAATAAATCTCTATCTTCATGGG